>JAQZBX010015688.1:0-37292 GCA_029593785.1 Cabassous unicinctus | reverse complement strand
AAAAAAAAAAAACAAGAAAAAAAAAAAAAAACTATTGCATGCGGAGTGGTTGTAACTCAGTGGTTGAGCGCCTGCTTGCATGTACAAAGTCCCAGGTTCAATCCCCGGTACCTCCTAAAAAATAATAGCAAAATAGATTTTTTAAAATGCTATTGCGTTACTTTAGGTAGAAGATAATAAGAACGTGAATTGTTGTGGTGACTGTGGAAATGGAAAGGAAGGAAAAGATATGAGAAACATTACTAAACTATATAAAGCTAAATTTGATTAGACATGGATTCACTCAAGTATTAAGCATGCATATAAAATAGGTAAAGTTCTTACCTAGAAAGTCTTTCATGCTAGAGAAAGGAGGAGACAAAACAAAACAACAGCATTAGCAAGGGAGTGATTTTTATTATTTCCATTTATAAATGCACTTTTCAAATAAGATGGCTCAACTTCACAGCTGGAGATAGTGGTGCAATTTAAGAAAAGCAATTCAGCTGACTGCACAAAGGAAGCCAGGCTCCTTAGCTGTAGCTCATACCTTTTTGTAATCCATGACCGACTAGATTTGGAGCATTTGGGATAGCATCTTTTTAAACTAGAAGTCAGCAAATTGGAAAATGACTGAAAACTGTCCCCATCCCCCCAAACCAACCTAGTGTTCTCAAAGTGATTATTAATGACTTTCTGTGTGACATTTAACCTCTCTGGACCTCAACATTCATTCTATTAATTTCCTTCAATTTACGATCTCCCGACCCTGAGTGAATACTGCAATTTACAATAGTAAATTGTAAAATAATAATAAATTATATAGTAAAATAATAGTAAATTGTAAAATTGTAAAATAGTAAAACTCTGGACAATTCCTGGGTTTCTCCCAGATAGCTAGTGAAAGTAGAGGGATAAGGAGAGCAGGAGGGAGAGGAGAAATTATCATCATATTTCTTAGGATATTGGAAAAAAATGAAAAGAATAAGACAGTGTTCTGAAGTCTCAGAATAAAGGAGATTTATAGATGCAAATGGTAAATTTCATTACCAATGGTCATTTGAAACAACCTGAACAACAAAAATAAATAAATATATATATATTAGCCGTAGATGACATATGTCTTCCTATCCCTTCACTTTTTTAAAAAGAACTCAGGCAAATAAAAACTTAACTGTCTTTTATTCATTTCCTTTTGAGATGTTAAGAGAACAAAATCCTCAAGGACAGACAGAAGAAGGAAGAAGAGAAACAAGGAGCAAATAATCCACAAAATTAATCATGAATCCTTGAACTACTGAGGAATCACTGAATGACACTGTGTTGTTGAAGCACTTAGTGGGCCCTGGAAGCCACTAATATGTCAGCCAACACAGTGTGGCAGTCCAATACCCTAAAGCTGTCCAGGGGAAGTGTAGTGTGACATAGCATTTCTGACTGAAGAGGGACCAAGTAGGGTGACCTTGCTAAAAGGTAGCTTTTAACCATGGAATTCTTCTTTCTTTCAGGGGTTATATTCTAGAATTATCATTTGTGCTTTTTCAAAATGTACACATCTGAACCTTAACCGTGGAGATTCTCTTTCAGTAGATTTAGAGAGGGGCCTTTCCACATGTATTTTTTAAAAGTCCCCCAGGTGATTCTGATATACCGCCTTGGATAAAAGCACCACTGGACTAAACAAAGGCTTTTAATGTGAAGACATGCCCCACTGAGATGAGGAAGTCAAAGAAAAAGCATATTGTGTATCTTTAACATTCTCATCCACCTGGAGTTCTTGGAGTTCTTTGAGAATCCTAAAATTGCAAATCTGAAATTCAGGACAGTTCTGGGCTTTCTCTCTGTCCCAAGTTTATATATTTATAACTGAACTCCAGTGAGAGTCATGTGCTGTCCCATATCAAGGACCACTTCATGGACATTAACCAAAGCTTTTTTTTTTTTTCCCTCTTAGTTGAAGTCTTTTTTTTTTTTCCAAAAAGAAACTAAATTTTAATCACTTCTCAAGAAATTACTCAATATATAAAAAAGCTTCAAGTGTACTACAGTGAAACTGAAATGCTGGGCTGTTGGCTATGCTCACTCACTATCTTTGTGGTGAGAACTGGCCTCTCAGCTGGATGAATTAAAATTCACAACTCAAGAAAACTGCAAATTGTGATTTGTCAAAGATTCATGAATAATTGGGACTGAACTTCATACCAACAAATGCTAAGAGTCTATTGTATTTAAGCATTCACTGTGTGCAAAGCCCTCTACGGTGAGCACGGAAGAAGAATAAGCAGAGTAAGCCACGTGAGGAGCCATAATTAACAAGCTGGTCTGAAATAATGTAGGGGAAACATGCAAGTGCGAGCTATGGAGATAACAGTGGAAACTGGCGAGTTCCAACTGAGAAGGTTTCTGAAAAGAAGGGAGTTTTGAGAAGATGGTATTAGAGAAATATACACACATAATATAATATTTATATTTAAAACATGTTATGGGAGGATTCCCTAAAATTTCTTTATCTGAGATCCATCCACTATCTTATCCCCAGTTATATTCTTAGTGACTTCAGTGCAAGAACATGATAGGTACTCAAAAAACACTCACTGACCTGAATTATTAATGTTTCTGGGAGGGAGTGTGAAGGCCTTGGCTGGAACTGAGTTCTAATTTCTATTCTGACATTATCTAGCCATATGCCCTTGGTCAAACTGCCATTTAACTCTTGTGGTTAGAATTAAATGTGATAATTATGAGAAAGTATACTCTTAAAATGTCAGTTCCTCCCTGGTCCCAGCCCCCTTTCCTCCCTGTTTCATTTTTTAGTTGTCAGGATACTGTATTGGTTGTTGATGCTGGTTAGCGTTTCAAGTTAACTTAGGACATTTGATCCAAGGAAATGAGTTCACACACAATCAAATGAGACAATACTTTAGGAGACTAGTTTCTCTCACTGTTTCTAGGCAGTATAGCCCTCAAACTAAAACATCCATATGGAAGAACCATTCCTGAAAGTCTCTCCAAAGATGGACTCCCCATGCCCTCTCTTAGATAAGGAAAAAATGGCTCTATAATGAAAACATCTGCCTTGGGCCTTCTTTTTCTTCCTCCTACTGAAATATAAGCCCATTTCTGCTTGATGTGCATGGACTGAGGCCTGATTACCTTTCTGACAATTAAATCACTGTCTATTAGCTGACTTTTGTTTTTTCCTGAAATGCAGTTACCTCAATTGAAAATGCTTTTTTAGTTTCCTCTTCGTAAATATCTAATTTGTTAGGTAAGATTTTTAACAACATTTAACTTTAAATTCTGCTGGGTTAGCTCTGGCAGCTGCCTTTATAGGCAAGAAACAAGTTTTTCCTTCCACTAAGACAGGGAAATTAGGGTTGTATTAGGTATCAATCTTAGCCAGTATCTATTATCAAAACATGCTAATCATTTCCACTGATTTATTTCTATAAGAATGACATGTAATCAACCCTTTTCATTTAGAATGTTCTGAAATACAATGAAGCTATTTATGCCCTGTCATCACAACCAACAAAATTTACAAACAGATATTTGATTGTACAGTATGGCCTCCATTGAGGAAGTTAATATAAAATATAAACATGAGTTAGGACTACCAAACAGCAATCAGAAAAGTCTACAGGGTTCCTGGACAAGAAAAGACAGATTCTACAGGGTATTCAAGAGGTCTAAATTAATTTTTCCACAGATGAGCGTATGTGGAGGAAGATAGTATTAATGCTGCTCGAAGTTGTGATTGCCACACCAATTCTTGCCCCTACAGGAGCAGTTGTTGTTTCCTAACGACAGTCCTGTAAGAAGGAGCTGATGAATAACATTCTAACCTCTGCCTGCCAGGAGCAACTAAAGGCAAATATCACAATCTCCTGTTTATCATCTTTTTTAGGCATGTTAAGATTCCTTGTTATCAGCTTTTTGGGTGAACTTTTATAAAAAAATGAGTGACCCAGTGGACAAGAAAAGGCACAATTTACCTAGATCCAGATATCAGAGAAAACAGGGCTTCCAAGTTAATCGTTGGTCTTTTCTCACTACCTCTAACACTCCCCTCAACTTTTACCTAACTTCTTCTGGGGTATCTGGAGTTGGGTTTTTGATTATTGCCTTTGAAGGCTAGCCTTAGCAAAGTCCTGGGAAGGTCAACCCTACCAATTAGAGAGTCCTCTTACTTAAAACCTCAGGTATTAGGAATATTTGCATACAGTAGAGGTAACAACAGTTGCCATAAAGCAAACAATATTATTTCACAGAAGGGAGAAACCTGGGATTTGTAAAGGAGATGGTGTAATTGTATGAGACAGTTTCCTCTAAGTTTTATAATGTTCTTACAGGCTGGAAGGCAAGACAGCTTATAAGTATCCTGGATTTACAGGCCAATTCCCCTGCTTCTGATAAAATGGCTTAAGTTTTTAGACCAGAGTCCCCAACTGATTTTCACTGATGGATACTTCTGCAAACTATTGTTTTGTTTGGCTTCTTGATATTCTAGAAAATCTTGGGTTTGATGAAAAAACACTGGTTAGATTGAGAGAGAGAAATGTTTGGGTTTCTTGGGTAAAGGAGCAGAGTGGTTGAATTGGTGGAGATTTAACTTCAATATTTCCTCTTCATCCTGCTGTCACTCAAACTAAGCACACTTAACTGTTAGGTTGACACTGCTTCTCATTCTATAAAGCTGACCGTCAACCATGCAGGGAGACTGTGGAGTAAATCTGGAGGGCTGGAGATTAGAGGGGGAGTTCTAAGTGGTCTTAGGGGAACAGTGAGCTAGGAAGTGGCATCATAAGAGGCAAGCAGAACACAGGCTAGGGAAATGAACACCGAAGGTTCTCCGAGAGAAAAGAATTCTAGGAGGCCATCCTAGGCAGGAAATAAGGAGAAGTCTTAGGACACAGGGTTTAGGGACTCCAGCCAAATCTGTGGAGGCTAGGAAAGTGAGTTCTTCCCATCTATGTTTTGGGAATGGCCCCATTCTCCTGGCCTCCCTCTTTTGCTCACTCTTTTAAAAATAGAGTTACTCTTACTCAACTCTTTAAGTAGGGTCTAAAAAACTTATCTGTATATGACATATATATTTTAAAAAGGCATGAGACTTCCATCCAATTTAAAGGCTAATGCACAAATGTATTAAATCACATGCTCTTATTAGGAAATCTTAGAAAGAACTTCTGTTAAGTGTTTTTGTTATGGATTGTTGCTCTAACTTCTATTGAAGAGAATGCTAGCCATTAAGACGGACTCTCTGGTGTGTGTGAAATAGATAAAAACTGTTCAGAGAAGGAATTATTTTCACAGCTTTTATGGTCCAATTGGGGGCAATACATATTGTGAATGGGACCCCAAAGCAAAAGAGACTAAATGCTGCTCAGAACCAACAAGAATACTGAGAGCAGAAGTAAAAAGGATGACTAGCTAGATGGGCTATCGTTTTTTAAATGCCCCAAAACCAAGAAGGAGGCTCCTTCTTTTCATATTTATTGAAATTCTCATTGCTTGAGTCCTGTTTCTAATAAAAGAATAGAGCAACAATCACCATTAGTTCAGATGGTAATGCTGGAAAGGTACAGGAAAGAGGCTGGTTTTGATTTGTGAAATGTGTAGGGCTCTCTACACACCAGAGACTGGCTTAGAAAAATCCCCACAAAAGCTTTTAACTTGAAAGTTATCAGGAGTTCAAGAAGGCCCATAATTAAAACCAAACTCCTTTGACCAAGTTTAAAATAAAATTGTGGCTCTGGGAAGCTGGGCCCAAGGGAAAGGAATGAGACCAAGTCACATGTCTACTGCCAAGGCCAAAACTGGTTTAACTCATGTTCCTGTGGAATTAAGGCCTGACCCTACAGTGATGGGGGTGGGGGTGGGGGAACACGACTCCTATTTACATTTCCCCTGAAGAGGGACTAAGCAGAAGGAACATTTTATATCATGTTCTTGTGTACTAGCTGAGCCAGGGGAAACTATCTGAGCTATTCTGGGATGGGCTACAGAGAACCAGCCTTTCTCATCAGTGTTCTCAGATTAATGACTGATGACAAACAAGTTGCTTATGTGAAGCTGCAGCAAGGGTCCTTCAGATTTTGAGGGCTACTTCAAACTTAATCATTGCCTGAGTTAATTGCAAAATAATATAATTTTATAACTTTCTGAGTTTTCAAGAAATCTTTCTAGTTACATATATATGCCTAAGAAAGACAAAGGTTTTTGAGCCTTCTACTTTCAGGTAAGAGTTTCCTTCATAAGTCAAACAGATGGGGTTTTGGGGAACCTTAAAAGAGTGCGTACTAGTCTCTAATTTTGTTTGAAATTTATCTTTCTAAGCCTGTATTTTTCCAGTAATATATTTGAGGATCCTGCATAACTTGGAAATACATGCAGAAGTGGAATAAAAAACCTTTCAAGATTTATGCAAAGATGTGACAGTAGACAATAGTGACAATGAGGCCTGTATTAGTTTTCTATTGTTGTTGCAACAAATTAACGCAAAAGTTAGTGGCTTCAAACGACACCAATTTATTATCTCAGTTTTGAACGCAAGAAGTTTAGCATGGCTCTACTGGGTTCTCTGCTCAAGTTGTCACTGGGCTAAAATCAAGGTATCTGCTGACTGGGCTCTTATCTGAAGATCTGGGAAAGAATCTGCTTCCAAGCTCATTCAGGTTGTTGGTAGAATTCAGTTCCTTAGGGTTGCAGTTCGTAGGTCCCAGTTTCCTCGCTGGCTGTCAGCTGGTGGCTGCTCACTGTTCCCCAAGGCACCACATTCCTTCTCACATGGCCCCCTCCATCTTCAAACTAGCAATGACACATTGAGTGCTTTCCATGCTTCGAATTTCTCTGGCTTCCCCTCTGTCATCAGCTGAGAAAACTAACTGCTTTTAAGGGCTCATGTGATTAGAATCAGGCCCATCTGGTAAATCTCTGCATCTTAAAGTCAACTGTCCTATATAATAAGCATAACATAATCACAGGAATGATATCTCATCATATTTACAGGTTCTGGGGATTAGGCCAGAACATCCTTGGGGGAGCCACTGGAGAAATCCTGACTACCATAAGGACTACCATAAGGACCTCCTTTTTAAAACAAATAAAACAACAACAACAACAAAAAAGCCACAGTCTAGTTTATCTGTAATATCCTCAAAGTAAGGAATATTATATACATTCAGAAATCAGAATAATGCCCAAAGTGCTGTTTTATCCTGGGGAAAGTGTGCACCCACGCGAGCAGATTTGTGTATGTGTGAAAGTATGTTTCCAAGCAAAAATTAGCTTTTAAATCACATTATACTCCTTGATTTGTCTTTATCAATTACTTAGTACATATATGATTAAAAACAGTAACAGAAAAGTAAAGAAATACAGTAACGTACTGTGAGCTATATTTATAAATATTTTTGAAAAATCTCATATGCCAATTGGGACTACCCTATCAATTTAATATTGCAAATAGAAATGAGATCATGTAATGTCACCTCACATATTCTAGTATATATTGCTTACTATGCTTTAAAAGGAAAATGATAGCAACAAACTCATCTTTTGCTGTATCTATAAATAATGCTACCTAACTATTGTTGGAATTTCATAGCTCTTATTTTCTGTGCAGGCCTGTGCCTTTCTTTTGTGGATATTCCAAAGTTCTGAAGAATTTCTGGATTTTTTGGAACTCACAAAACTTACTGTAGAGGGAAACGTATGAATATACTAAGGTCACCCCAAAATATCCAAAGTAAACTATTTTACATTTAAAGGTAATTCGTAAACTCTTATGACCCATAAATACATTTGCAGGCTCAGGCATATTCTCTATCTAGCCTTCTACAAGTTGTGTACTATATATGATGAAAACGACCAACAGGAGAATGAGTAGCTCTAAAACTGTGGCTTTGGCATATAGGTCACATTTTTCATATTTAACATCTCTTTTTACTTTCCCCATAGGTCAGGATTTTAGGTCAACAGTGGTGTGCATGGCCACCTGAAACCATAGTAGCCCACAAAATACATTCAAATGATTCAAAAACAACAACAACAACAACAACAAAAAAACAGGCTCAGTGAACATATGATCAGTCCCTCTCATAATATTGCTAGGAAAGATTGCATATAGTAAGTTATAAATTTTAAAAGTCCCTATTTAGGCCTTAAATCCCATTGCTTGACTGAGTTTCTCTCCCTTTCTCTAATTCATTTTCCTAGTCTCACTCCACTACTCCATCTAGAGTCTTCAATAGACATTTCTGACCACTACAATACTTCTTCAGGATTAAATTGTCCATGCTCAAAGCCTGGAAAGATGTTTTTTATTTGTTTTTGTTTTTAAAATATAGTATACATCATAGTTTAGAAACCTAATTGGGTAGTAGTTAATTTTGTTTGTTCTAGGCTGTGAATCAAAACTTTTGCAAAGTGGTTAGCCAGGCTCCCCAGAAATAAAGGAAATAATTACCTGGGGCCTAAGTAACATAAGGCACTAAATACCTGGGACCTAAGAAAATAGGAAATAAATACCTGGGACCTCAGTAACATAAGATAAAACTTTTAATTTCGAAGTAGATTACATATAAAGTCAAGGACCTCCTTTTTCTTTGCTTTGTCTCTTTCTGACCCCATAGGAACCAAAATATTAACTCACATATTTTGGAGCCATAGATACACTAGCAAATTGCAACAAACAGGAATCTGAATTGCCTTGGAAAGACCTATGGTTGGCCTCATTTCAGAAACAGATTCTTTAGTGTGTGGCCTCAAACTCATTTCCAGATGGCCAAATGAGAAAGAAGCAGAGAGAGTGAATCTTAAATAGTCAAGTAGCATTCATTCTTTGAGAGTATTAAGTACCTGTGTGTACCCAGCTCTGTGAGTGTTACTTATAGGAGTAAAACAGATGTTTACAGAAATCTAAGACATGACTCCCTGATATCAAAGAACTCAAACTCTTCTTTGGGGAGACAAGAAAAGCACACCTATAAACAATTACACAGTAATAAAAAGAAAGAGATCAACTGAATGTAGTCAAATATTAGACTACCTTGTGTACACAGTAAATAAAAAGGATAGCCAGAAAAGGCAGACACCAATACTGGCTAGGGATTTTTGGTAAGGCTTCATATAGAAGGAGCAAGCTTACTGGATGCATCAACCTGGAGTTTGAAACTGGTAGTCACAAAAATGATGCTATAAATGTCTGATTTGTCAGAAATCTGGTATAAGTTGGGGTTTTGCTAGGGCCACATTATCCCAAAGTGCTACTAGCAGTTCTGAAAGATGAAGAACTAAAGATTTCTTTGATTCTTCCACTAAATTTAGCCTTTTATACCCCATATGGACCTTTAGTCTTCAGATACACAGGCCTTTTTAATTTAGGGGGATAAAAAAGCCTCCCAGAGGAAGACAGGTATTTTACGACGTAGATCTTTGGAAGAGGAAGTACATTGGCAGGTTTTGTTTTGTTTTTGTTTTTGTTTGTTTTGGCAGGGGAAGGGTCCCTAAGATAAGAAAATCTCAGTAATTCAGGCCCTACCAATTCAAAACTTGCTATACTTTAAGAGGTTCTGAGTTGAAGCATTCCTTTGTACAATCTGTTTAAAAATTATTTACAAAGCAAATTAATAGCATAAACAAGAGAAAGGCCCTGGCTACTTAAAGGATATGTTTTTAAGCATTTATAAATGGTTTACAAACAATTTATACACTCACAAAACTGAATCTAGCTAACAATGTTCAAGGGCACAGCACATGGCTTAGTGGTTTAGACTAATGTTCTGGAGCCAGATTGCTGGCCAGCACTTACTAATCATGTTATTTTAGATAATTATTTTCTCTCTGCCTCAGTGTCCTCATTGGTAAAATGAGGGTAATGACATAAAGTTATCAAAAGCATTGATGAGACAAACTATGTAAGTACTTGGTACAGTACCTGGTATATAGTATATGTTCTATAACTGTTAGTTATTGATATTGCCACAGTTTTCCCTGTTTTTCCACTCTCTGTTTCTCTCTTGTCCCTCCCTGGTCTTTTGGCTCTG
This sequence comes from Cabassous unicinctus, assembly GCA_029593785.1. NCBI lineage: Eukaryota > Metazoa > Chordata > Mammalia > Cingulata > Chlamyphoridae > Cabassous > Cabassous unicinctus. The sequence goes on along the minus strand of JAQZBX010015688.1, from coordinate 27,264 downwards.
CCAATGCGCATTGGTTGCAAAAGGAATAAGCTTAAAGAAATTCCTTAGCACTCAAGTAAAGGGTTTTGATTATTTGTGGATTTTTATTATCCAGGTTAATTCTTTCTTACCCTTTCCAATCTATAGATGTTTAAAGTCATTATTTTGCTCTCTGGATAGTTATACCATCTCCTAGACAACGAATTGTCTGAAATTGATTTTGGAAATCAACATAACGATGTGACAACTCCTATATGAAAATGTTGCTTTAAATAATGAACCGTGAAGAGGCTAAAGTCCAGATACACTTTTAGTATTTTTATGCAGTCATTTCATTGGTAGAGCTTCCTGCATTGTGTAACCAAAGAAGGCTGCTGGGTTTTTGGGGTTGTGATGAGAACAACCTAGTTGTCCAGTTGTGGATAACCACAACCCATTACATAATTAGCAGGACAAGAACAAAGCCAAAAAAAGGCTGGAAAACAATATAAAGGCTGCTGAAAGCCAATTCAAAATCATTTCCCTTTGGCCTTCTGATGATAATTGTCAGATCACCCAAACATTATGAGATTGAGAAAAAGAAGCAAAAAAACAAAACAAAACAAAACAAAACCACATGCTGAATAATCTGGGGACTTCTTCAAATTTGAAAAAACAACACCTGGTCCCACAGCTGGTTATGTACTAAACCAAAAGTCTTTAGACCCTTAATTGACCTAAATTTCTGGATCTTTTGAGAACTGAAGCTTATCACTGTAATATAAGGTTGACTATCATGCCTCCAAATAAATAAGATATAAGATCTGCTCTCTTTTCCACGTGTGACTCTAGTTGTAACTGAATAGGAAAAAGTCACAAGAAGCAGCAAAAGCACACTTCTATCTCAAGATTTTATTCTCAGCTCTTTCCTGATGCTACATTTAGTGCTTTAGACAAACTCACTGCTCCCAAGGCTTCAATCATAAGTATCAATATTTTCAGCCCATAATTTTCTCCTGAGCTTCAGACCAATTACTTTCTGGATATCATGACCTGAATATCCTCAAGTACCTCTAAAAACATATCCAAAAGTGAAACCATTTCCCCACACAATACCCTTTTCCCTCCTGCATTTGCCAACTCAGTTTCTCATACCATTTTTTACCAATTCACTTAAACCAGAGGCCTGGGAGCCACCTCTGACTTCTCTGTATTGCCCTGAGAATGCCTCTGTTCAGGCCCTTATCATTTCTCATCTGGAATACTGCAATCATGGGCTAACAGACCTTACCACCCCCAGACCCTACTTCTACAATCCAGCCTCCATAGCTGCCAGAGTTATTTTTCTAATATGCAAGTCTGATCAGAGCAACGTTACTTCAAATCGTCAATCCTACATCCAAAGGATAACTCCTCTCATCCGTAGAATGACATACTGACTTCTGGGAAGATGGTGGACTAGAAAGACACAGGACTCTCTTCTTCTCCAGAAAAATAGCTAGAAGATAGGCTGAAATGGCCTGGAAAAAGATCTTCTAGGGTTTAGGACACCAGGTGAAGGCTGGACACTGCTCAGAAGAGAGAGGGACAAAGGAGAGGAATTGTGACGGGAAAACTGTGAGTTGAAACCAGCGGCTTCTACTGCTGGCACCCTCCCACACACTAAAGACACTTCAGAATTCTCAGGCTTCTGAGCCCGCTACAGACAAATGGAGTTCCAGGAATCCACCGCCCCAGGAAAGGGGAGAGAGAGGAACACAAGCCTAAGACTAACTCAGCTTCTGACCCACAAGTTTGGTCTGCTGTGTCCCACCACCCCTTCCAGGCCAGGTGTAACCTCGCCATTGTTTGCCCTGAGAGCCAGCATGGGACTGGAGAGATCAGACCCTCTCAATCTCCCTCTCTTCTATCCGGGACTGATTGTTGAGGACGTACCTCCCCAGGAAAAGGGAGAGAGAGGAACATAGCCTATGGCTGATTCAACACTTTTTCTTTTTTAAACAATTTATTGAGGTGTATCATTCATACATGAACATACATAAACTGCAAGTGTTCAGTAAATTTCATGATCTTATAAAACAAACATGCATAACATCATACAGGGCTCCCACACTTCAACCCCCAAAAACATCCTGCATTGTTGTGAAACATTTGCTAACAATTCATGAAAGAGCATCGTCAAAGTATTACTACTAACTATAGGCTGAATCTTCCTCCCTTATACCTTTTTTTAAGGATTTATTTATTTAATTTATTTACTTTTATCCATTCCCCCCTCCGCCCCCATTTTTGCTGTTTCTGTGTCCATTTGCTGGGCAACTCTCTGTGTCCGTTTCCTGCCCTCTCTTCTCATCCTTCTCCTCCTGTCTTCACTGGGATTCGATCCTCGGAACCTCCGATGTGGGAGAGAGGCATCCTACTACCGCCTGTGCCACCTTAGTTCCTGGTTTTTCGGTGCGTCAGGTCTGGGCTCTCCCTTGTGTCATTCTCCTGTTTTGTTATCATCTTGCTAAGTGGCTTGCGGGGCCTGGTGGTGCACCTGCACACAGGGCCTGGTGGCCCACGCACATTCTATATTATTATTATTATTTTTAAAATTTTTTACCGGGAGGTCCTGGGGGCCGAACCCAGGTCCCTTCACATGGGAGACGGATGCCCAACCACCCAAGCCACATCTATCCCACTGCTGTATCTCTTAAGGTTGACCAAAGATACTCAAAGTTACAGTCTTTTCCCATACAGGATGGTCATATAATAAATTAGGCTTAGTTTATCACCAGCATTCCGAAAACCAGACCTAGGGAGAAAAACTAGGTCTAGAGACACATGCATGGTTTCTAATATAGCAAATGTTTAGCCTACCCTGATTATAACAAAATCAGGACAGCGAGAATGTTTGCAAAGATTCAGCTTTGACCCACAAATTTGGTCTGCTGTGTTCCATAAGCCCAGGCTGGGTGGGGCTGTGACATTGTTTGCCCTGGGAGCCACCAAGGGACTAAAGAGATTCTGGACTAAAGAGATTCCACCTTTCCAATCTCCTTCTCTACTAAAGGACTGATTGTTGAGGATGCAGAGGGGAGTGGGATTATTTACTACTTGGGAAAAGGGAGGGGACTGCCAGAGAAGGCTGGAGAATTGTCTCTGAGAAAGTTTGAATTACAAGGCTCTTAGCCTCCAGGCAGGAACCTCTATCACATTGATCCAGTCTGTTGCAGCACACACACTCCAACCAAGCATTGAATAAAAGGGCTGAGAAAGAGTGCCATCTGCTGGCAGACCAAGGAAGTGCACGTGAGAAAATTAAAAATAAGAGAGGCTTTTTCCGGCCTTTATAGCCTTCTTCCCCAAGGCCATAGGAAGTGGGTCTACAACCCATTACTGGGTCCAGAGCCCAATTTTGAGTAACTAACAGGAACAAACCTAATGATTCAGGTCAAACCAAGAATAAAAAAACAGCAGTAACACTGCCTCCTGCTACTAAATCCCTATAAAAGAGAAATAAATTGAGCACCTGAATAAACTACCATCCTAATCGGATGCCTAGACATCAGCAAAAAATTATGAGCCATACTAAAAAAATGGAAGACATGACCCAAGAAAAGGAATATATCAAAGCCCCAGAAGAGAAGCAGGATTTAAGACAACTAATTAATGAGATGCACACAAATTTCCAAAATCAAATTAATGAGTTGAAAGCCAATATGGCTAAAGAGATAAACAACAACAAGAAGACATTGAGCGAGGACAAAGAATAATTTGAAATCCTGATTAGAAAAGTAACAGAGCTCATGGGAATGAAAGATACATTAGGTAAGGCCAGAAACACATGAGAGGGAAGCAGATGTGGCTCAAGCAGCTCAGCTCCAGCCTACCACATGGGAGGTCCCAGGTTCAGTTCCCAGTGCCTCCTAAAGAAGACAGCAAGAGAGCAAGCTGACGTGACGAGCTGGTACAGCGAGCTGACATAACAAGATGATGCAGTGAGATGATGCAACCAGAGACACAGCTAGGAAACACAATGAGAGACACAATAAACAGGGAGTAGAGGTGGATCAAGTGATTAGGCACCTCCCTCCCACATGGGAGGCACCAGATTCGGTGTCTCCTAAAAAGAAGACAAGCAGACAGCGAGCACAAACAATGATGGGGGGATAAATAAATAAAAATAAATACATCTTAAAAAAAAACAACACACATTAGAGGCATACAACAGCAGACTTGAAATGATAGAAGAAAGAATAAGCAATACCGAAGATGGAACATCTGAAATTGAAGAAAGAACAGAGAGAGAAAAGAATGTAAAAAATTTGAGTGGGGCCTCAGGGAGTTGAACGACAATGAGAAACACAACAACATACGTGCTGTGGGAGTTCCAAAAGGAAAAGAGAAGGGAAAAGGGGCAGAAAGAGTATTTGAGGAAATAATAGCTGAAAATTTCCCAACTCTCTTGAAAGAAATAAACTTACATGTCCAAGAAGCGCACTGTACCCCATCAGAATGAATAAAAAATGACCTACTCCAAGACACATTCTACTCAGAATGTCAAATGTCAAAGATAAAGAGAACATTCAAGAGGGAAGCAAATCATCACATACAAGGGATGCCCAGTAAGACTTAGCGTGGATTTCTCATCAGAAATCATGGAGGCAAGAAGACACAACTAGGATACTGAAAGAGAAAAACTGCCAGCTGAGAATTCTTTATCCAGAAAAACTGTCCTTCAAATATGAAGGTGAGTATAAAATATTCACAAACAGAAACTAAGAGTTCGTAATAAAGAATCCACCTTTGCAGGAAATATTAAAGGAAGCCCTAGAACCTGAAAGAAAAAGACAGAAGAGAGAGGCTTGGAGGAAATGCAGGGAAACATCTTAAACACCCTGTGATAGGTGGTGGTTTCTTGGACCTTACACCCAAAGCATGCACAACAAAAGAAAAAAATAGATAAATGGGACCTCCTCAAATTAAAACACTTTTGCACCTCAAAGGACTTTGTCAAAAGGGTGAAAAGGCAGCTGATTCAATGGGAGAAAATATTTGGAAATCACATGTCCAATAAAGGTTTAATATCCATAATATATAAAGAGAAGTTACAACTCAACAAATAAAAGACAAATGACCCAATTAAAAAATGAGCAAAAGACTCGAATGGACATTTGTCCAAAGAAGAAATACAAATGGTGAAATAACACATGAAAAAATATTCAACATCACTAATGATTAGGGAAATGCAAATCAAAACTACAATGAAATATTTCACATCTATCAGAATGGCCACTATTAAAAACAGAGAACTATAAGCGTTGGAGAGGATGTGGAGAGATAGAACACTTATTCACCGTTGGTGGGAATGCAGAATAGTCACTGTGGAGGACTGTTTGGCAGTTCCTAAAAAAGTTCAATATAGATTTTTCCATGTGACCCTGCAATACCACTACTAGGTATATACCCAGAAGAACTGAGAGCAGTGACACAGACAGACACCTGCACACCTATGTTCATAGCAGCTTTATTTACAATTGCCAAAAGCTGGAAACAACCCAGGTGTCCATTAACGGATGAATGGATAAACAAACTGTGGTATATTCATTCACATGATGGAATATTATGCAGCTGTAAGAAGAAATGAAGTCGTAAAGCATATAACAACATGGATGAATCTGGAGGACATTATATTGAGTGAAGCAAGCCAGACACAAAAGGACAAATACTGTATGACTGCATTACTATGAACTAAATATATTGTGTAACATATTGTATAATTCCATTTATATAAAATGTAAGTATAGATCAATTTATAAGGATGAAATTTGATTAGTGGTTATGTAGGGCTAGGGAAGGCATGCTAAGGGGTGTATTTCTTTTTGGAATAATGAAATAATTCTAGAATTTTTTGTGATGATGAATGCACAACATTGTGATTATACTAAAAGCCATTGATTATACACTTTAGATAGATCATATGGTATGTGAATATATCTCAATAAAACTGCTTAATAAATAAATAATTGTGCAAGAATAGCCAGAGATAGCAGCTATGTACAGCAGGGGAAACAGAGAGAGATTGAGAGGTGAAGAATTTTCTTGTCTGTTTTTTGCTTATTATTATTATTGAAATAATGAAAATGCTCTAAGAATGATTAAAGTCATGAACGCACAACTATGTGATTATACCAAATACCACTGATTGTACACTTTGGATGAACTGTATGTTTATTAATATGTATCAATAAAATTGATTTGTTAATTAAAAAAAAAAATGACATACTAAGACCCACATGACCTGGCCCCTGCTATGTCTCCAGCTTCGTTTCCTATTACACACCTAAATATATCTTTTGTTCTGGCCACACTGATCTGCAGCTCTCAAAATAATGTCATACTTTCTCATATATTTTTTCACCTTTGTAATGTGCTGTTTCCTTCTTCTTTGTCCACTTAGCCTCTGTTTTTGTTCAAAAAAACAGGCTAATGTATTTTCCACTTGACTGATCTAAAATACCCTATACCTATATACCTTTATGAGAACATTCATCTCCATGTATTATAATCCTTGATTTTCTTATTTCCCCCAAAGAGACTGTCAATCCCTTGAGAGCAGGGGCTGTCTTTCATTTCTGAATCCCAGTGTACAGTAAAGGGACTACTGCATAGCAGGTGCTCATGGAATGTTAGTTGTGAGAGAATTCAAAATACCCATTTATCATAGAACCAGTAAATTAGAGGGACAAGGGTAGAACAGGATGGGCATCCCTTTTTTGTCACCTGGAAACTCTAGGAAAGTAGCTGATGCCTTCAAAACTCCCAGTCTCTCTGGTCAACAAACCTGAGACTTCAGCTTCCATCTCATCCCGCTCTACGTGGGACATGGGTTAACTAGCCAGTATCTAGGATTCCTGTAATAGCTCCTTTTATTCCTGTATGTTCCACTACTTTTGCCTAGGAAGATTCCCTAGGCTGAAGAATTACTGCTTATTGACTTTTTTTTTTTTTTTGAATAAAAGAAAAACCAATATGCTAGAAGTTTTAATTAGAGAAAGATAAAAAAGGTCATCAGATTGTGCCCTTAATTAGCATTGTTCACCCAGACAAATGTTTCCCATTCTATGACAATAGATTATAAAGTGGAGTACAGAATGGATTCCAGATTGGTAGTGCCCCAGATGCAGTGTCAGAGATCCAGAAGATAATACACTAAACAACTGTATGGTGCTTGCCAGAGGAGGGTATAAAGTACATGCAAAGAACTGTTATCAACACCAACAGTTTGGAAGGCCAAGAGGCAGAATGCTGCCTAGTAACTAGAGCTGCCACACAGACAAGAGCTCTCCTGAAGGCAGCAATCCTTTATTACCCAACTGTTTATCAAATGTACTGTTTATAGGACTGGTTACAAAAACAAAGTAAGTTAGGTAATTGTTCCCTTTATGTACATTAATGGCTGGGGTGAAAAATATTACATAAAATCATTGTCTTTTCTGTTGAGATGTTAGTCCTGAAAGAGTAGCAATCCAGATTAAATGGAAAAATGCTACTGATCTTAGTTTAGATATGCAAGTCAAATCCTATGACTACAAATAGCATTTGAAAATCTGACTAAAAATTTCCCAGGTTTCAGATGATGACCCACTTTACTTCAATAAGTATTCAATATAATAAATATCAAATAAGCACTGTGAAATATTTTGGGTGTTCTCTAAGTATTTTAGTCAGATGTGCCTATATTAAAAAATATTTTTATTAAATCAGCAAAGAATAATTTGAAAATATTGACTAATGATAACCTAGCTCTTGTTTTCAGGAAGATTGAAAAATGCTAAGTCATCTAAATTGACCAGTGCCTAAGTTAACAGAATTTTTAAGATTCAGACCCAACAACAGGTAGAGGTGTTTAATGTATCTTTTAATTCTGAATTTTCTTTTTAATGCTGGAAAATTACTGCCAGAATGAAGCTTTTCTACAAGTTGTGTGAACCTGGAATCTCATACTGTATGAAAACATAGGCTTCATCTTCAAACTCTCAGAAATAACTACGTGGCATGGTTTCCATTAGAAATGAGAGTGAAACTGGAAGTTCATTTGTTTTTTCTAAGTCACAAATTAGAGATGAGCAGATATTTTAATCAAGGAATTCCATAATAGATGATATACTAGTGTAAAACCATTCAAGCCAAGAAAAGTGGCAAAAAAAAAAAAAATTTTTTTTTTCATCGTTAGGCATCAACAGAGACCAAACAGCACAATAAGGAGTGTACCACTTATAAACACCATTCTCAATGGTGGTGGTGGGAAAGGTGGAGGGAGGTGTTAGTGGGTGGTGGTGGTGTGAGAGGGGTGGATACCAAAAAAATGGATGCCGAGTGTTTTCCCTGTTGAAGGAAAGAGGTAAATTTTTTAAAACTGTGTTTAATTTGTATTCAGAAAATGAAAAATAGTTATTATTTTTGAAATACAAACTAGAGCAAGTAAACAAAAATCTTGGTTGGTAAGGACATGTATTATCTTCTGGGTGTGAGTGATTCTTTTTAAAAAACTTTATTTTGTGGTAACATATATGTATTAAATCTAAAATTTCCCATTTTAACCACTTTCAAATGTACAATTCTGTGGTATTAATTACATTCACAATGCTCTACTACCATCACCACTATCTGTAGTGAGTGATTTTTAATTAAGGTACTTATTAGTTGCCCAATCGCCAGGCAAGCATTAGATATTATTGTTGTTATTAAAAAGGATCTTAAAGGGGGGCGGGTGTGGCTCAATCGATGGGGCTCCCGTTTGCCATGTGGGAGGCCCTGGGTTTGCTTCCCGGGGCCTCCTTGTGAGAAAAGGCCGGCCCACGCGGCGCGGTGGGCTGAAGCGGCGGGACCTCACAGCAAGGGAGAGATAAGCAGATGTGGAAGGAACACACAGCGAGTGGACACGGCGGACACGAGCAGCAAGGGGTGGGGATAAATAAATAAATAAATAAATCTTAAAAAAAAAAAAAAAAGGATCTTAGGTTTATGGAGTAGAGAAACACTGAATACATAATATTAAAAGTGTCAGATGCTGCTGGGAGTTTAAGTGAAGGAATGATAAGATAGTTCCAGTTTTCTGGCCACTGAAAAATCTAATATTCATCTTGCCTTTTTTTATTTTCTGAAGTTAAAAAATAATACTGGTTTTGAGTTTCAGTTTATAGTTTGCCCATACTGCTTCTTAGACATTTGACTAGAGTAGAGCAAGGTGTTCAAAATATTCTCCTCATGTGAGTAACTATTATTTCTTCTCTTTGAGGCCATTTTCCTTATTTGGAAAGCATTAGTATTTAGCTCCTTTAAAGACACTAAAAAAAGAACAAAAAAACCCACACTTTTACATGCTGGCTCAAAATTCCATTCATGTTTTGAAGAATGTTGGCTCACAGGCTGCACCTCTTTAACTTTGTGCAGTCTTTAGCAGAAAATTGTATGCCCACATTTTACAGAGGTTTGGATGGGGATAATGAGAGCGCTGACCTGACCTGACCTTAACTCTGAAACACAGAAACTGCCCAGCATCTTTATTGTATCTTTACTTCTCAGAGCCTGTACTGTAAAAGGTCCAGGCATTTCTGCCTTTAAGAGCAATCTGAAGACCCTGTAGCTCACAAGGTCTCAGGCTTTGTGAAGTCCATGGTCTCAGAGTATCTGCTCTGACTGGGATTTGCGAATTAGGCACAGAAGCTGCAGACATGGCCTGCCAATTCCCTCCCTTGGTCTGCAGATTAGCCTTCCTCCTTGCTTCAAGTTCAGTTTCCTGTGTCCCCAACCATGTCTGAATTTTGGACTGTACTACCACAGGTACTCAAGCTTTTAACTGTCATCTTTGACCCTTGCATGTTCTTAACCTTGGCCTTCAAATATTTTGGTATGTAATCCAGTCTTGCTGATGAATATGGATTTTGGAGTCAGACCTGAGCCTGATTTGTGACTCTGCTGCTTATTAGCTGAGTGATACTAGGTAAGCCACTTCTCTTCTATGCATCTCAGTTTCCTCATATGTAAAATAGGGATAGCAATACCCATCTTCCAGGGTGGCTGAGGATTAAATGAGATAAAGTAAGTAAACGGCCTGGCACATGTTAGGTATTTTTGATATAAATACTCATATTTTTCTTGGTATTAGACTGTTTAGAATACTGTTCCCACTCCTGTCCCCCAATGGTGTCTGTATTACAAAGTAGAGATGTTAATCCTGTAACTGTCTAAGTAGCAGCCAGTTACAGCCAGTTATGTAAACACAGCACTACCACCACCACAAAACTGGTTGTTAAACAGTACCCAAAAACAGTTTTTTTTTTTAAACATCCACAATGTTGAGCTACCATTACCACCACCCATTACCCAAATTTTCCCATCATTCCTAACAGAAACTATACATATTAAGCCTTAAATCCCTATTCCTTACCCCCACTCCAGTCCCTAGGAACCTAGATTCTAGATTCTGACTCTGAGTTTACTTATTCTAATTGTTTCATACCACTGAGATCATACAATGTTTGTCCTTTCCAAAACTATTTTTTAAAGAGCACCTTAATTAGTTGGGACATGAGAGGAAAGGAACTAGGCTATAGTGGAATCTTAGGAGATGAATCTTAGTTTCATAACCAGTCCTGAGTGTCAGGCCTCCAAATAAGTCTGGCATACCTTTCACTTTCTCAGATGTTAGAGATATAAGCAGCATAATTGGACATGAGTGGTGTATGAAAACAAGCCATTTGGACACTGGAAGTTGGTTACAGTAAGCTTATGCTATTATGGGAATCTACCACCACTGACCACAAAAACTGGGAAGCAGTCTCTTATTAAAGCCATCGCTGCTTGGTTTCCTGTAATCCAATGATACTCAACTTCTCTCCTACTGTGACCTTGGGCTAAAAGGCTGGTGGGGGAGGGGAAGGCAGGGGTGGAAGTGGAATGTATATGGCAGCTGATAGGACAGAGACAAGAAAAAAGTCTACAGTCCATCCTTTGAATCCCCAAAATACATTTTTCAAAAACAAAACAAAAACCTTAAATCAATTCAGGAGCAATGCTAAGCACGAAATCACATCAAAATCAGTTATAGGAATACAGTTTGTCTTGGGTCAAAAGTCCCCTCTGTCTGTAGACCAGTGAAACTTACAAAACAAGTTATTTGTTTCCAGTATACAAAGGACAGACAGACATAGAATAAACATTTGCATTACCATAAGGAAAAATTGAGAAGGAAATATGTGTCAGGGTCCCCAACAGTTCTGAAAACCTGCAGGGTATACTCCATTAGAGTATTCCCTTCAATCTCTTCCCTCCCTGCCCCCTTAGTCTAGGCTGAAAGTGGTTCTGTTCATAAAGACCTTGCAAAAAGCTTGTTGATTTAGCATGCAGGAAACAGGGGTCCAAGCCATCTGACAGTAAGATTTTCCACAAGTTCTTCCTGGATAACTGCATTTCTAATCCTAACATACAAGTTCCAAGTTTAGTTAAGGTCACTCTGGGGGCTTGTTTTCTGGAAGTTTGGAATTTCCAAAATCAGTCTCTGGTTTCTTTGTGCCCAGAAATTCAATTCTAATTTTATCTCTTTCCTCTTGCATTTTGCTATAAGCTGCAAGGAGAAGCCAGGCTGCATTTTCCACATTTATTTTGGAAATCTCCTCAGCTAAGTGTTCAAGTTCATCATTTTCAAATTCTGCCTTCTATCTAACATCAGGAGTCAATTTTGCTAAGTTCTCTACACCTTTAAAACACAGATCACCTTTCCTCCAGTTTCCAATAATAGTTTCATCATTTCTGTCTAAGGCCTCACTGGAAATAACTTTAGGGTCCATATTCCTACAAATGGTCTCTTCAAAGGAATCTAGGCCTTTTCTATCAAGTAGCTCAAAATTCCTCCCCAAAATACCCTGTACCCATTTATAAAAGTGTTCCAGCATTTTTGGTAATTGCAGCAGCACGACCCCACTCCTAGTACCAATTTCTATTTTAGTTTGCCAGAAGGGTGCTGATGCAAAGTAAGAAATGTGTTGGCTTTTATAAAGGGTATTATTTGGGGTAAAAGCTTACAGTTCCAAGTCCAGCTCAAGACACCATAAGAGGTGCTTTCTCACCAAAGTCAGCTGTCACGTGTTGAAGTAAGATGGAGGTCAATCTCTGCCTGGTCTCTGCCTTCCCCTCTGGGTTTCTTCTCTCAGGCTCAGCTGCTCTGCTTTCTTCCCTATTTCAGCTGCAAGCTATTAGGTATAAGGCTCAGCTCCTCTTGAGATGCTCTGTGGGCCCAGCCTCTTGGGGACTTCATGCTTAAGCAATCCTCTAGTCCTCTGTCACCTGGCATAGAGCTTCTCTCCTTGCAGCTCAGCTATGAGCAAAACTAGAGTAATTCCTCTCACAAGGCAGAATCAAACATGGCAGTTCCCTTTTTCCTCTGTCTCTGTGTTTCCATTGATATTAGATCCAGCAAAGGCGTGGAGACTCAACCTTAGTCAAGCCTCACTGGCATAGTCCAAACAAAAGCCCTAAAGCAATCTTATCAAAGGCCCCTCAGCTGAATTTAATGCAACCAAAGGGTATCACACCCAGAGGAATAGATTAGTTTACAAACATAATATTTCTCTTCTGGGGACTCATCAAATAATTTCAAACTGTCACGCTAACTCGAAAGAAAAAATGGGCTAAAACAGAAAGGGAGAAATGGAGATGTTCACTAAACAGATATTTGTTGACTGCTTACCAGGTATCATATATTGTTCTAGGGGCTGTAGATACAGTGGTAAACAAACAAGACAACAGGCTCTTTACACCAAAAGGTACTGCTGAGTTTGATAAAAGGAAGGGAGCAAAGGGAAACAGTAACCAAAGTAAAGTCATTCAGTTGTGTGGACTCCAATTGGTAGCTACCAAAAAATATCCAACAGCAGCTGGGGAGAAAGCATTCAGTGGTTCCATGGAAATGAAAGGTACCAGCCCACATGTTGAAGAAACACTCCCAGAATTCAAGGACAGTGACATTTAAATGGAGCCTCTCTAGGTCCTCTCACAGGAAAAATTTATGAATGAAACAGCTTCATAACAAAATTCTTTTGGTATTCTGGTAAATAAATACCCCTGGCTGAGGTCCCATACTAACATACCATATACAAAATTATACTACATGGTAATTTACACCATGAGAAAGGCATAGAAAATGGATATAAAACAATTCAAAAGAAATGTAGTAGTCTATTCATGTTTCTTCCCACACTTCCCCAAATAAGGAAGCTAAGACCTCTCCTCTTCTTACTCTGTATATTCGGCATACCACAATCTGGTTCCCAAAGAAGGAACTACCTTGTCTACTACCTAATATGCCCATTAGGGCTTCTCATTGCTTGCTATTGGTAGCAGCTTTTGCCAGCTTCCTACAGAGGAACATCCTAAATTAGATGCAAGTGCCATATGCAAATCATTTCCACAGAGACATTCACTAGAGAAAATGGAGAAAAGTCACAAATGGATCTGCCTAGGACATCACAAATATCTCCATACAACTAGTTGACATTGGCAAGGAGTTATTTCTTTGGATTTTATACATGAAATTTCCTGGGTAACTGAGAAGTGAGACTCCAACTGTCCATAATTCCTAGTTTCTTTTTTCTCTTTCTATCACTAACAGACAGACATGCAAAATAACCACAGGCATACTCTCTCATATACACACATATACAAACATGCACGCAGAACTTTCAAGTAATTGAAGTTTAATTGTACATAGTTTCACAGTCATTTGGGAGCTTCTTCCTTGAAAGATAGTATTGACCCCAAAACACAGGAAAGGCAGCAACTAAATACAGCCATAGAAAAATTTTAAAGTCCTATAAGATATAGTGACAAAGACGCTAAAATCTTACTATCAAACAATTTACAACAATAGTTAAAAGCTAAGAGACAAACTGTAGTCTGAAATATTTGTCTGCTTTTAAGTAAGACTATATTAAGAATTATGAACCATAAGCTGTTAAAGAAAAACTAACAGTCTTGCAAATTTCTTTTTTCCTCTGCTGATTCCCATATGCTCTGAAATGCCTTTGCTCTAAACTTAATCCCCGAAATCATATCTATACATTTTCCACTTCTGACACAATTATGAACATATGTAAATAAAAATGCTGCTTACTCGGAGTGTCTTGGCAGTCGGGGAGGGAGATGCTGGGGGAGAATCAGACTGAGATTTCCTATTCCGAGTGAATTCTTTACTTCGGGTATATAAAGAGGACATGGTTCTTCAGGGTGCAGATAGACACTCAACCACTGGATTCTTCACACAAAGCTGGAAAATTGCCTCTGTAGGTTACCCTCACAGAATCTCTAATCTCTCCTTTGACTTGATGCAAGATGACTTTGGATAGAACTAAATAAAGGATAAAAGCCACCCTGTAAATTATAGTCTTGAGCTCTGAACTAGTCCACAGTTCCACAGAGTCTGAGAGACGTGTTCCATCAATATTTTCAATTCAGCTTCAACCACAAGTGCCCGGGACTGGCAGCTTATAGTAGATAGTGTTGTGCTGAGCCACACCTTTTATGATTGGTTCCTTGATTCCGCAAAAGGACACTTCTTATTGAGGCTTGCTCCCCAACAAAACCTGAGTCTAGGTTCCTGATGACACCAGATTAAATCCCAAACGAAAGACGACCTTGGATCCTGCTGGAGATGAGCCTGGGAACAACTACCGTCACTTTATCCAGAGGGAAGAAATACAAATCCTCTGTAATCATGCTGTCTTCCTTTAGCTTGACTCCACGGGCTGTAAAGGGTTTGGAACTGCTGTGATAAATTCAGGTTAAACAACTTGAAAACAAAACAAAACAAAAATATAAATAGGGAACCAAGAGTTTATGAGAAGGAAGCAGTCAGAGGAAGTCAAGTTTCCCTAAGTCCTCCCAGACGAAGCTGCTTTTACATATAAACACTCACAGTCATACACACATCTTTTCCCCTCCCCTCTTCTATTTTCTGACATTCCAAATCCCTATTCGCTCCGTGAGGAATGCTGGAGAGGAGCCAAGGGCAAAGAATCACTTTCAACTCAGGATTCGGGTTGCCACTTGCAGCAGGAAAGAAAGCCTGCCAGCTTCTAGAAATAAAGGGAGTCTCTTTGGGGGCACACTCAGGGGCAAAACTCACTAATTTTCTGGGAGCCACCACCTCAGTTAGAATAGGCGATGGTCTCAAAAGCTGATTTCTCTGAACACTTCTCTAAGTATAAGAATGGTGATTCTTCAACTTCTGGGTCTCTTAAGTAACAAAGCCCAGACAGACACATCAGTCAAAGCACTGACAGGCCGTTTATGTTCAATTTTAATGACATGTCATTCCTGCTGCACCATGAGGAAGCCCAACAAACTGAAACTCTGGCCAACTGCAAAGGATGCTCCCTGTACATTAGAGGCCTTAATGGCTGAGTCTCTTAAGTATACAGCTTACTGGAGTCCTCTAAGATGCCATAATCAGAGAAGAACAGGATGGAAGGGGGCAGGGGTGTGAGGGGGACAAATAAAAAAGGGTCAGAAAAGAAGAGAGAAGACAGACAAGAGTGGAACTGCAAGACAATGGAACTCAGTTACTCATAGGGAAAATTAAGAGTTAAAAAGAAAGGAATTTCTTTGCTTGGTGTTGAAGGATTTTATATTTGGCCTTGAAGAAACTTCTCAAATTTAATCTTTTGCACTCTGTTGTCATCATTACACTCTCCAACATTTTTAGGCCAAAATGCTTTCTAAGCCAATGGATTTATCCCCAAAGTAACAACTAACTTCTCTCTGCGCTCTTGGAAACTCTGTCCTGGCCGCTCTTTTTCCACATGAAATTTATACTTCTTCCTTGAAACTTTCCCAATATGCACTCTTTCTCTCTATTGTACTGATACCTTCTTTATTCCTATGACCAGTTTTGTGAAATTAAATCAAGGACACCATCAGCCACTTGAGGGCGGGGGTGGGGGTGGTCTAAGGAATATAGGTAGTAAAGGGGTTCTAATTCATGCTCTATTGAAAAAAACTCCTTAAGAAAACTTATTGATTCTACCACAAACCTGAGCTATATTGTGTCTCAAAGACCAATTATCCTGGCGATTCAGATCTATGAATCTTATTATGTTAAGGATCCTGCTTATATATTAATCCCTTCTGGTGGGAGTGAGTCTTCCTCTATTAGAATCCTTCGCTTAGAAAAAAATATTGATGTAAAGCTAAATAGCAACAGTCAAAGCAAGCTTGATTGGTTAGTGAAAGATTAGGGACACATTTTCAATATGTAGAATGAAAGTCACCATGTTACATTAATCCATAAAGGGACTGCAAGAACAGTTCTGATCAGTCATTTCCTCACCTGTTTAAGGTTTACATAGTGATTTCATAATCATTGGCAACTGAAGAGGGAATGTAAGCTCCTGTTACTCCCAAACGGTCTCAGTCTCTTTTCACTTCTATCTTATCTCCACTTCTAGGCAGTACTAACAATGGTAAAGTCTTTCATTATTTACAAGATGGTCTAACATAAATGATCTCATATGATCCTCTCAATTATGCCAAACAGTACCTTACTATTATCTTACAGATGAGGAAAGGTTAAATGACTTGGCCAAAGTCTAACAGCCAGTAAGAAAGGAACAAAACACAACTGCCTGAGGAATAAGCTTTGGTTAATGAAAGCAAAGTAAAAGCAGATCTGAATAGATCCATCAACTCAAATCCTTAAAGAAGATTCTGGGTATTTGAGACACTCATAGCAACATATCAGAAATATGGGACAGAGATAAATTTTCCAGAAAGTTACAATTTTTAAAAAATTTACTTGTTCTTTTATATATTTTTTTCTCAACCTAGCCAACAATCATTTATTGTATCCTTTCTGACTCAAAAGACATTAACTCCCCTGCAAACATGAAAGTATTCTTCATATCCCCATGAAAATAAGAACTGAATGGAATATTCTTGGTCACGGTCCTGTGCCTTTCAATTATAAAGAGAATCTAGTTTTTGGGTAGTACACCACATTACAAGTTCCATTTAGGGATCCAGAGATGAAAACAATCTATAATTCTGTCCACTCTGGCCAAATGCAATGATAACATTCTTGGATAAGGCATACATATTCTCACTCAAAAGGCTGCCTAATCAGACAGTTTTCTGCTCAAAGATCTTTACATATATTTTATAAATACACGTATACATTGATCAAGCTAGAAATATCAAGCAAGAAAGGATTACTACCTTCTTTGCTTCCCAGGAGGGTTCTGAAATTGATGATTCAGCCTATTCTTTCTCGAATCAAGGTTTGGTAACTTAAGGACCTGATAAAGAAACACTTCAGAGCCAGATGACTTCTACAGCCTTAGAGCAACGAACTTTTCTAACAGCCACTTGTTTAGTGGGTAATTTATTCCAGATAGGTAGGACACAATGTTGGGTTCATCTGTTTTATTTCTTCTAGGGCAGTCAGAGGGAGGAAAAAAGTCCATAAACTTTTGGGAGTATTTGTGGTAAATGAATTACGAGTCCCAAGTAAGTAGTCAGCTTAACAGAACCTCTAACAAATGTAAGAATTGCCAAATAAAGGACTCCATGTGTTTGTCTTTGAGATTGCACACATAAAATATTTGAGCAAACACCTAGGAGTTAATTTAACCAAAGAAGTACAAGACCTATATGCAGAAAACTACAAAACAATGCTAAAAGAAATTTAAAAAGACCTAAACAAATGGAAAGACATTCCGTGTTCATGGATTGGAAGAATAAATATCGTGAAGATGTCAATCTTGTCCAAACTGATTTATAGATTCAATGCAATACCAATCAAAATCCCAACAGCTTACTTTACAGAATTAGAGAAGGCAATTACCAAATTCATCTGGAAGGGTAAGTGTACCCGAATAGCCAAAAGCATGCTAAAAAAGAAGAGCAACATGGGAGGAATTTCACTGCCTGACCTTGAAACATACTGCAAAGCTACAGTGGTCAAAACAGCATGGTACTGGCATAAAGATAGACACATCAATCAGTGGAATAGAATTGAGAACCCAGAAATATACCCTCACCTATACAGTCAACTGGTTTTTGACAAACCTACCAAGCCCACGCTAGCGGGACAAAACAGTCTCTTCAACAAATGGTATTGGGAGAACTGGATATCTATAACCAAAAGAATGAAAGAGGACCCCTATCTCACCCCCTATACAAGAATCAACTCAAAATGGATCAAGATCTAAATATAAAAGCCAGGACCATAAAACTACTAGAAGAAAACGTAGGGAAACATCTTCAAGACCTTGTAGTAGGTGGTGGTTTCTTGGACCTTACAGCCAAAGCATGTGCAACAAAAGAAAAAATAGATAAATGGGACCTCCTCAAAATTAAACACTTTTGCACCTCACAGGACTTTGTAAGGAGGGTGAAAAGGCAGCCAACTCAATGGGAAAAAATATTTGGAAATCACATATCTGATAAGAGTTTAATATCCAGGATATATAAAGAGATGTTACAACTCAACAATAAAAAGACAAATGACCCAAATAAAAAAATGGGCGAAAGACTTGAATAGACATTTCTCCAAAGAAGAAATACAAATGGCAAAAAAACACATGAAGAAATGCTCAACATTACTCATGATTAGGGAAATGCAAATCAAAACTACAATGAGATATCATTTCACACCTATCAGAATGGCCACTATTAAAAAGACAGAGAACTACAAGTGTTGGAGAGGATGTGGAGAGATAGGAACACTTATTCACTGTTGGTGGGAATGCAGAATGGTACAACCACTATGGAGGACTGTTTGGCAGTTCCTAAAGAAGTTGAATATAGACTTGCCACGTGACCCTGCAATACCACTACTGGGTATGTACCCAGAAGAACCAAGAGCAGTGACACGAACAGACATCTGCACACCGATGTTCATAGCAACATTATTCACCATTGCCAAACATTGGAAACAACTCAGGTGTCCATCAACAGACGAATGGATAAACAAACTGTGGTCTATTCACACGATGGAATATTATGCAGCTGTTAGAAGAAATGAAGTCGTAAAGCATATAACAACATGGATGAACCTGGAGGACATTATGTTGAGCGAAGCAAGCCAGACACAAAAGGACAAATACTGTATGAATGCGTTACTATGAACCAAATATATTGTGTAACATATTGTTTAAAAAAAATTTTTATATGTATCCATTACATATAAATTGTATGTAATGTATATACTTATTCAACTGTGTTTGCTTTTTAATTGTTTATATTTTCAATTATTAAATGTACAAAAAAAAACATAAATAGAAATTGAACATAAAAAAAAAAACTATGTGAGCAACCTAATAAAATACCTCATGATGTGAATCCTGCGCACGGACTCTCATTGACTCAACTCTCCCAAAACTTAGCAGAGAAAGAAATTAATGAACCAGTTGAGTAATTTTTAGTTTTTCCTCTTTTTATTTTTTAAATCATGAAAATTAAATGCTATGGTTTAAGAGTGATGATGTTTGGTGAAATCCCCCTCCCTCTCAGTGATGATTCCCAAAGCGATCAATATACCATCATGTATTACAAGTGGTTAGGAAAAAATGTGGTCTTTGCAGTCAGATATCCTGGGTTACAGTTCAAATTCCTGTTTAACTATCTGACATGATCAAATTCCACAACCTCACTGAATCTTACTTTGCTCATCCCAAGAATCGAGATAACTGGGGAGCGGGTGTAACTCCCGTAGCTTCTGCTTCCCATGTACAAGGTCCCGGGTTCAATCCTTGGTACCACCTTAAAAAAAAAATCGAGATAATGCCCACCTTGGAGTGTTCCTATATGGTTTAGGGTAAATATACATATATATGCCATCCACCACAGTGCCTAGCCTATGGTCATGATCAATAAATGGTAGATATCACAAAGAGTGTTTGAACAATATGCACGTGCATTTGTAAAATATATGTAAGGATCTAAATGAAAATGTGAAGCAAAGAACTTAAAATTTTAACATCCTATGCACTCATTCTCCTTGTGGCTATAAAAAAAGGCTACTGAAAGAGATGATAGCATCTCCTTTCCAAAAGCTTTAAGAAAAAAACTCACCTCTCTTCCACCCTGCCCCCTACCAATGATCTTTCCTTCTGGAAACACAGCACCCTGACACACAGGAATGGTGCAGTACGGGGGCAGTAGCCTAGTCTAGATGGGTGATTAGCTTCATACAAGGGAATTGAGTAAATAAGTAAACATATTGAGAATAATGGGAGCAAAGTATTCCATTGTTGGAGAAGGCAGGTGTAAATATGAAAAAAATGGAAAGCTAGAATGAATCCTGTGGTGGTATGCAGGAAGTTCAGGAATTAATGTGAATTAATGTGAATGATTTTCACTATAAATAGGTACCGAAATAACTAAGGATGTAAAAATGTGTTCATGTGTGTATGTAAGTAAATGCATCTAAATATGTATTTCCTAGCTCTGTCCACGGAGAAGGCCTGGGATGAGCAACATCCCGGTAACATTTAGCACTCCTAGGGCCCAGATTATTGTTTCTAAATGCCATTCTCCACTAAAGTAACAGGTTCCCTGGAGAAATGGTTCACTACAGAGTTGGGACAGGGAAAGAGAATGAGCCTGAATATTTTGTTGTGCCAAAAAGTGAAGCAGTACTTAAACAATGATGGAAATATGACAAAAGGACACAGGAACCTTCTTAAAAGCCAAACCTGGACAATTTGAGCATCAAAATAAATTATGATAGTAATGAATTATAACCCCTTGAATAATATAGGAATCCATGAGCACACTGCTATAAATAATGAAAAAATAAATGGGAAGAAGAGAGAGGTCTTCTTTACAGGAGAATGCCTACCAGTAAATGAAGGAGTAATGGTGAATTAGAAAAATCACCATTTGACAACCATCATCATAAAATCAATTTGAAAAAGAAACATTAATGTATTCCAAGACTAGTGGGTAAAAAAATCGTATGAGTAAGTATTTTTCATAATCTCAAAGCATCTCCCCATAAAATACTTATTAATCACAAAGGAGGAATAAGGAACTTTACCATGGAGAAACCTGGCAGACACCATCTTAATCAAATGATCAAAGTTACCATCAGTAATGGGACAAATTGATAGGGTGCAATGAGAAGAGCACAGTACCACTTTTGTGACACCGTAGCCAAAAAGGCATAAACTGGGCCTAATCATGAAGAAACATTGGGCATATTTAAACTGAGTGTAGTAGTCTGCCAAAGGGGTGCTGATACAAAGTAGCAAAAATCTGTTGGCTTTTACAAAGGGTATTTATTTGGGGTAAAAGCTTCAGTTACAAGGCCCTAAAAAGTCCAACTGAAGGTTACTTTCTCACCAAAGTCAGTTGCCACATGTTCAAGCAAAATGGTCGCTGAGCTCTGCCTCGTCTCTCCTTTCCCATCAGGTTCCAGTCCTCTCTCTCTCTCCTGGTTAGGGCTTGTCTCTCAGGGCTTCTAGTATCAGTCTCGGCTCTCTTCCCAAGGTCAGCTGTAAGCTATCAGGCAAATGGTCCATCTCTCCCCGAGGCCCCAGGATCAAACATGACAGAGCTCTCTCTCTCTTCTATGTGTCTTCTTGAGTGTGTGCCTGTTTACATAGGAGGTACTCAACCTGAGTCATGCCTTACTGATGTGGTTGAATCAAAGCCCTAATCTTAACAGGCAATTTAATCAAGGGCCCCTCAACTGAATCTAATATAATCAAAGGGTATTACACCCAGAATAGATTAGTTTATAAACATAATCTTTCTGTTTTTGGGATTCATAAATAATCTCAAACTGCCACACTGAGAGACATAAATAACTGGTCTGTTATCTTTAAAAATGTCAAGGTCATAAAGTCAAGGAAAAACTAACTAAAGACATGAGAAGTGGATATAATGTGTGATCCTTGATTGGATCCTTCTGCTATGAAGGACATTATTGGGACAACTGGTGAAACTTGAATGGGATCTCTGGGAGAAGAGTACATAAGAGTTTGTACTCTTCTTGAAATATTTCTGTGATTTTGAAGTTGTTTCAACATAAAAAGTAAAAAAATAAAAAGCAAAAAACAGAAATCCTAAAGCAACAGTTCTTTCATCTTATTGGGGTAGAAAAGAGGGACAGACAATGAAGTGACTGCTTTTAACCCCAGAGACCCTTTGAAAGATAGCCTCTTGTTACAAAGGACTCTAAGATTATAACTTCAACAAAGAATTGGGTTTGCTAGTAGTAGCAGCAATCACTTGGTCTGGAAGTATAGTGACTTCAGGGCTGAGACTCATTAGTTGGTCATGAATCAATTCAGTGGCTCATAACCAGATCAATAAAATGTGAAGCAGAATAGCAAATGTTAGAATACATTACACATAGTAAAGTAAGGGTATGTGTTCATGAAAACTTTGTTTCAGTTATATAAAATAAATATATATGTATACTGGGTGACAGTATAAAATGTATTTCTTAACGTGAGTCATAGTCAAAAAAGTTTGAAAGCTATTGGTATAAAGATGTTCATAAGAACAAACAGCCAGTACAAGTCATTCACTCATGAGAAGAGCAAGAACAGTTTCTACTGTGGCATGATGGAAGGATTAGTCATCTCATCCCTGAGCTATCAAACTGGCAAAGGATAGATGCTTTGAACTAGAGCTGACTTAACATTTACACTGCTTGATCAGTAAAATCTGAAAACACTATAAAAAGTCACTCTCATTAAACAAAATTTGGCATTTGATGGACAAATATCACTACAAGCCAGGAATGAATGATTTTTAAAAATCAAAGTTGGTAGAATTTCCAGAATAATCTCCAGTGTCGAACTGTCAGTTTCATCAAGCAAACATTCAGACTACCCAACAGACACTGCAAATTGTTTGCGTGGTCTGTGGCATGAATGGGGATTCCTTGAATGTTACTGGAGTGCTTTAACTAACAAAGTACAACCTTTACTATCATCTCAAGAAAGGTTTGGATTCTTTCTCATTTTTTTCCTAAATGTAGAACAAGGCTCTCCCCGTCCTGCCCCCAAACAATCTGATAATTCATGATCAACAGTATTCATTACCATAAAAAGAGGGAGGTGGTGGTAGTTTCCTGTTTTTAGAATTTGCAAGCATATTACATTTCAGGCATCAAATATGATACAATTATTAAGTTCACAGAAAAAACATTTTGGTTTTTCTGCTTGCTGTATTTGCCATTCAATGGGAATACTTGCTTGCAGAAGGGATTCTGGTATTTACCCAGGATAGAACAAAGTGACAAAAAACAAACAAACAACAACAAAAAAAACAACCCACTTGTCTAATAAAGATTTTGGGTAGGGCAAGGATTGAACTCTATACAAGGAAGGAGAGAACATGGAGGCACAGGTGAAGCAATAGACAAGTGAGAAAGAGTTATTTGGTTTCCACATATTTTTCCCATTCTGTAGGTTGTCCTACTTTCTTGATAAAATACTTTGATGTACAAATATTTTAATTTTAATGAAATCTCATTTATCTATTTTTCTTTTATTGCTTGTGCTTTGATGTAAAATCTAAGAAGTTACTGCCTAACAGAAGATCCTGAAGATGTTTCCCTACATTTTCTTTGAGGGTTTTTAAAATAGTTTTAGCTCTTATATTTGGGTCTTTGGTCAATTTTGAGTTGATTTTTGTATATGGTCTGAGTTAGGGGTCTACCTTCATTGTTTTGCACATGGATATACATTTCTCCCAGCACCATTTGTTGAAGACTATTCCTTCCCCACTGAGAGGAGTTGTTACCCCTGCCAAAGATCAATTGGCCAAAGGTGTGAGGGTTTATTTCTGAGCTCTTAATTCTATTCCATTGGTCTACATGTCTGTCTTTGTGCCAGTACAACACTGTTATTACTGTAGCTTTGTAATAAGTTTTAAAATCAGAATGTGGGAGTCCTCCAACATTGTTCTTCTTTTTAAAGATGGTTTTGGCTATTCAGGACTGCTTACCCTTCCATATGAACTTAATGATTGGCTTTTCCATTGCTGCAAAGAAGTCTGCTGGAATTTTGATAGGAATTGTGTTGAATCTGTACATTGCTTTGGATAGACTTGACAATTTAACATTTCGTCTTCAAAACCATGAGCACAGAATGCCCTACCATTTGTTTAGGTCTTCTTTAATTTCTTTCAGCAATGTTTTATAGTTTTCCATGTACAAGTCCTTTACATTCTTGGCTAAATTTATTCCTGGTTATTTTAATTCTTGTAGCTGCTATTGTAAGAATAACTTTTTCTTGATTTCCTCTTCCATTGACTTTTGCATGTTGATCTTGTACCCTGCCACATTGCTGAATTGTTTATTCACTGTAGTAGCTTTGTTGTGGATTTTTCAGGATTCTCTGTGTATAGGATCATGTCATCTGCAAAAAGGGAGAATTTTACTTCTTTTCCTATTTGGAGGCCTTTATTTCTTTTTCTTGCCTAATCACTCTGCTAGAACTTCCAGCACAATGTTAAAAAACAGTGGTAACAGTGCGTATACTGGTCTTGTTCCTGTTCTTAGGGGATGCTTCTGGTCTTTCACCACTGAGTACTATGATAGCTGTGGGTTTTTATCTACACCCTTTATCATGTTAAGGATGTTTCCTTCTATTCCTAGCTTTCTGAGTGTTTTTATAAGGAAGGGGTACTGAATTTTGTCAAATGTCTTTTCTGCATCAATTGAGATGATCATGTGTTGTTGTTTTTTTTCCTTTGTTCTATTAATGTGGTATATTAAAACTTTGACTTTCTTATGTTGAACTACCCTTGCATATCTTGGATAAATCCCACTTGATCATGGTGCATATTTTTTAAACGTTCTGTTGGATTTGGTTTGCTAGTATTTTGTTGAGGAGTTTTGTTTCTATATTCATGAGAGATATTTGTAATTTTCTTTTCCTGTGATATCTTTCTCTGGATTTGATATTAGGGTGATGCTGTCCTCACAGAATGAGTTGGGAAGTGTTCCTTCTTCAGTTTTTTGAAAGAGTTTGATCACTACTGGTATTAATTCTTCTTTGAATTTTGGTAGAATTCACCAGTGAAGCTGTCTAGTCCTGGGCTTTTCTTTGTTGGGAGGTTTTTGATTATTGCTTCAATCTCTTTGTTATTGGTCTGTTGAGATCTTCTATGTCTTCTTGAGTTAATGTAGTGTTTGCGTGCTTTTAGGAATTTTTCCACTTCACCTAGGTTATCTAATTTGTTGGCATACTCTTGTTCATGGTATCTCCTTATAATCCTTTTTATTTCTGTGGAGGCAGTAGTAATGTCCCCCTTTCCTGATTTTCGTTATTTGCATCTTCTTTTTTTTCTTTGTCACTCTAGCTAAAGGTTTGTCAATTTTATTGATCTTATCAAAGATTCAACTTTTGGTTTTGTTGATTCTATATTGTTTTTTAATTCTCTACTTCATTTATTTCCATTCTAATCTTTGTTATTTCTGTCCTTCTGCTTGCTTTGGGTTTAGTTTGCTCTTCTTTTTCAAATCTTCCAGGTGTGAAGTTAGGTCTGTGATTTGAGCTCTTCTTTTTTAATGTAAGCATTTAGAGCTACAAATTTCCCTCTGGGCTTGCCTTCACTGTATCCCATAAATTTTGATATATTGTTTCATTTTTATGCATCTCAAGATATTTTCCTGATATCCCTAGTGATTTCTTCTTTGACCCACTGATTATTTAAGAATTTGTGGTTTAACTTCCATATATTTGAGGATTCTCCAGTTCTTACCCTGTTATTGACTTCTTGCTTCATTCCACTGTGGTCAGAGAAGATGCTTTGTATAATTTCAATCTTTTTTAATTTATTGAGACTTTTTTTGTGACCTAACATGTGGTTTATCCTGGAGAATGATCCATATGCACTTGAGAAGAATATGCATTCTGTTTTTGGGTGCAGGGTTCTGTATATGTCTGTTAAGTCTAGTTCATTTATAGTATTGTTCAAGTTTTCTGTTTCCTTATTGATCATCTGTCTAGATGTTCTATCCATTGATGAAAGTGGTACACTGAAGTCTCCAACTATTATTGTAGAGGCATCTATTTCTCTCTTTAGTGTTGTCAATGTTTGCCTCATGTAGTTTGGGGTACTGTGGTAAGGTGTACAAATTTATGATTATTATTTCTTCTTGGTGGATTGACCCTTTTACTAACATATAGTGTCCTTCTTTGCCTCGTTTAACAGTTTTTGACTGGTCTATTTTGTCTGATATTAGTATAGCTACCTCATCTCTGTTTTGATTACTATTTGCATGGAATATTTTTTACCATCCTTTCACTTTCAACCTATTTGTATCTTTGGGTCTAAGGTGAGTCCCCGGTAAACAACACATAGTTGGATTGTGCTTTAACCATTCTGTCAATCCATGTCTTTTGATTGGTGTGTTTAATCCATTTACATTCAGTGTAATTACTGATTAGGCAGGACTTACTTCTGCCATTTTGTCCTTTGTTTCTTATATGTAATATCTTTTTTGTCCCTCTTTTCCTTTATTGTAGCCTTCTTTCATGTATAGTTAATCTTCTATGATATAAATGATTTCCTTCTCATTTCCATTTCTGTATATATGTTAAGTGCTTTCTTTGTGGTTACCCTGGGTTTTATATTAAACAACCCGAGTCTATAACCTACTAGTTCGAAAAGATACCAACTTAAATTTAGAAGTATACACAATTTCTACGCTTATACCCCTCTGTCTCCCGTTTATGTTAATTTTTGTCACACACTACCACTTTATATTTTGCATGTCCATACATGGAAATAGGATTATTTTTTATATAATTGTGTTTTAAAAATACAATAAATAAAGAGTAAAGCTATATACTGAGGATACCATACTACCGGGTTTTTCATTCACCCCTGTAATTACCTTTACTTCTTCATACTGCTCCAAGCAACTATTTTCTCTCCTTTTCTTTCAAACTGAAGAACTCCCTTTAACATTTCTTGTAGGCCAGGTCCATTGGTGACAAACTTGTGCAGTTTTTGTTTATTCGTAAATGTTTTAAACTCTCCCTCACTTTTGAAAGACACTTTTGCTGGATAAAGAATTTTTGACTGACAACTTTTTTCTTTCAGGACCTTAAATATGACATACCACTGGCTTTTTGCCTCCATGGTTCCTGATGAGAAATCCGCACTTAGTCTTATTGAGGATCACATGTATGTGATCACAGGAGGGTGTTATCAGTATTTAGTAGGCCAGTGTCAGGGACTCTGAATGTCCTTGCTATGCTTAAGACAGCCTGTATGATGAAAAATAACCTTGCC
>JAQZBX010015687.1:0-37296 GCA_029593785.1 Cabassous unicinctus | reverse complement strand
AAAAAAATCATAGTAACATATAAGTCTAATATTTCATACATGTATATATAACATTAAAATGTTCTCAATTACTTGTATTATTCATGATGAAGGAAAAGCTATTTTATAATTTAAACTCATATAAGTTAACCATTTCTTGGGTCATCAAAAAAAGAATTTAAAAAAATTGTGGTGAATGAAATGCCTTATGGTCCTGCTTGTTCTCAAATCTATTTCTTGCCCATACCACTTTTGGCTCAGTATTTCAGGGGTTTTGATGGCTACAGACTCCATGTCTTAGGAGTCCCTATCAGCCAGCTTTCTGCTGGTTTCAGCCAGTGGGTGGCACTAACAGGTGATTAAGAGCAGGAGAAAGAGAGAAGCCTGGGCATTTCCTTTCTTGTTCCCTGATCCAGGCCATATATTTGGCAGTAACTGAGTCTCCTCCATGGTTCCAAATCTTGACAGAGAGGCCCAACTTAGTTCCTGCTTCTGCTGGTAACCCTGGCATCTTGAACCCAGTAACACTGCCTCCTTCCTTTGCATCTCTAGACTAGGTGTGGTAATTTCTAATTCACCTGTCTAGACTAGGTATGGTAAATTCTGGTTTGCTATACTATCTTTTATTCAGCCTTTTAACATGTATGTTACCAATTTCCTGAAATAATTTCACTTTATAAAAAATACTAACTTTGTTTTCTATTTCCAGGTTAAATTCACACCGATAGAAGAAATAGAAGAAGAAGAATAAAATCAATTGGCATTCTATTGCCAGTAATGGGGGAGTAGATCTATCATATAACACTTATAACAATTATAAATTCTGGACAAAATAGTTTATAAAAAAACAACTGTGTAATGGTACTACAGAGTGGTATAAAGTGTACAGAAACTGAAGAGTATCTGTCTCTTGGAAGAAGGAAAGCATACAGGATACAATTCACCTTTATACGGTCTTTTCTCCTGAGTCTGACTAACATGAGGCAGGCAACACTCACATAGAGAGCTGCAGTCCTGTTGGCGTGAAATGTCTGACTTTGGGGCAGATCAGCTGGAAATTCAGGGAAGATGATACAGCATTCTCCGTTTAAATTCCCTTCAAATCTTTGGATGACTATTGACTGAGTTGCACATGTGTAGGAGAGATGCCAATGTTTCCAGGAGAAAGGAACAGCTGGATTACTGGAAGGACTGAGAGGAAATTTCAGCTGTTGAACATGCAGGAGAGGTAGAGCTTGAAATTTGAGTCCCAATAAATTAGATGGGCTTGGTAAACACACCAGCATTATACAAATGTAACAAAGCATAAATCTTGCCAGTACAAGAATCATCACTATTAAATGGAGGATACCAGGATCCAGAATCTCTATAATGTACCATCTTCACTATTCAGTATACAAAAAAAAAAAAATACTAGATTTACAAGCAGCAGCTGTATATTAGATCCAATGGGACTTTTCCTGTATCCTCATAAGACATGTGCATCCTTTGGGAATCAGTGCTTCTAACCCTCTAGGTCCCACATTTGTGGGGCCACTTTTTATCCAACCCTTTTTTTCCCAGTACTGTGCATTCTTCCTATGGGAACACAATACTATATAAAGTTATAAAGTTATTTGATTCAGTGTGTATACTGCTTTTGGGGGATGGCACCCATCCTATAGAGTATCACATCTGTGCGGATGCTTCAACTCTACCCAAGCAGACTGTTCAATGCTCTATTAGGCCAGCAAATCCTGGTTGATATGACTGAGGATCTTCTGATCATTGGCTTACCTCTATGTCTCCATTGCTATATAGTAGATCCCTTGGTCAGATACATGTGATATTATCTGATCTCCCATGAAAGTGTACAGACATTCCTTAAGCCTGCAGGGAGTGGTGCTTGTTGAGGTCCTATAGATAGGAAAAGCAAACCCATACTAAGAATAGAAGTCTATTTCTGTGAGAAAATATTGCTGGCCCTTCCTTCTCTCCAATTCCATGTCTGTACTTCAGACTTCCTTCTCTCTGCTAAACTCGGGTCACTTTTCTATCCACCTAAAGTATCCACTCAAAGTAGATGACCATGTGTTCTGTCTATTTGGAGGATTTTTTTCCCCTCACCACTTTCTTCAAGACCACCCCTTTGTGAAACTTTAGTGCAATGGTCATCTGTTCTTGGTTTTCCTTCACATACTGAGCCAATCCATCCATACACGAAGTTAAGTGTTTTTATTCTTTCTTTGGTTGATTGCATAGGATTCCCATATGTATTAGTCAGCCAAAGGGGTGCTAATGTGAAATACCAGAAATGGGTTGGTCTTTATAAAGGGTATTTATTTGGGGTAGAAGTCCACAGTTACCAGGCCGTAAAGCATAAGTTTCTTCCCTCACCAAAACCCATTGCCACGTATTGGAGCAAGACAGCTGCCAACATTTGCCTGGGTTCGGGCTTCTTGGGTTCCTCTCTTTCCCGGGCTGCGTTTCTCTCCGGTCTTAGCTCCTCTGTTTCCTCCACAAGGCCAGCTGTAGACTATCAGGCGAATGGCTCACTTTTCTTCCCCTGGGGCCTTCTTTCCAACATCAAAACTCCAACATCAAAACTGCTTCTTAAAAACTGCTCTTTCTGTCCTTTGCTTTGCCTTTTATATTCGATTCTCCCACCCACCAAGGGGTGGGGCTCAACGCCCTACTGAAGTGGCCCAGTCAACACCCTAATCATAACTTAATCATGCTCAGATTAACAGATCAGTTTACAAGCATGATCCAATTATATTTTTGGAATTCATAATTACATCAAATTGCCAAATGGCTATACCGCATATGGCCATAGGTGTAATCTGAATGAGGGGTGCTGGGGCAAGTGTAGTAAGAGTGGTGAATGACACAGTCATATGTGCCGCCTGCTGCCACAATTTGTTTGTGACCTCTGGTCCTGCTTGTGCTTGGTACGAACTTTCCACCTTCAATGTCTTATATCTAAACAAAGGAAACATTATAATTGGTGCATCTGATGGGCAGTTATGGCTACTTGGTTTCTTGGTGTTCCATGGGTCAGGTGTTTCCTCTTTTCCAAGGTTTTTTAGCATACCAGTTCTTCTCCAGAAAATCATATAACCTCTCCTGCAGGTGATATGGCCTTGCTCCAGAATCTCAGGGGTTTGCATTCTGATTATAGGGTTTCCTACCTTTTCACACTGCTGACATTACCACCATCTTAAATCTTCCAGATCTTTATGAATTAAGCAGTAGAACAACTTATACTGTAGCTCAGTCCTGCAGCAAAATTTTCCTCCTCTGAGCCTCATTCAAATGCAGCAGCCTTTTTGCCATCTTGCATGAGACATTAATATTCTTAAGTATGGAATGTGCTGCCTCCAAAACCTAGAGATGCCCATCAGGTATAAGGCTTTCTTATTCATTGTAGGGGATGAGAGATGCAAAACTTTGACTTTTACTATGGTGGTGATTTTCCAACACTTTTCTGACCACTGTAACCCTCAGATGTGATAGATGTGGCATGCCCTTGGATCTTGTAGGGTTTAATTTCTACTCTCACGAATGCATATGTCTTACCAATATCTTAAGGAGCTAGCCAACTCTTGCTCATCTATCACAATAAACATAATGAAGTTAGTGTAATAGTTCAATGTGATGTTCTGCACGATGTTAAGATGGTCCCAATCTGCTCATACTGTATCTTAACTAAAAGCAGGAGAGTTATTACAGGCCTGAGACAAAATTGTTAATTTGTATTGTCTGGTCCATGAGAATATGTACTGTTTCTGGTACTATTTTTTAGTGGCATAGAAAAAAATGCATTCACCAAATGATTAGTTGCATATTATATAACTGAGGCTATATTATCCTGGTCTTGCAAATATACCCCATTTGGTATTGTGGTTGAGTTAGACTACTGCTTGAGTTTGTGGTAGTCTCTAGTCATCCACCAAAATAGCAAACATCCTAAAGAAAAAGTCATCTGCAAATTGTCACAACACTGTATGATAGCTATAACTGCCTATCTCTAGTCCTTGCTTCAACAGCATTCTGATGCCATTAAATATTTGTGTTTTGAAAATTGTGTCCTTTTGCTCTATTTGTTCTCGGTGGGCAGCTGCAAACTATTATATCATATTCAGAAGCAGAAATCCACATATGTAGATTTAGATTAAGTTTCTATAGTATCCTTCAGTGTTAATTGTAATTAAATATTGAATAAATACAGTAATAATGGGCAGAACTAATAATATTTATTTTCTAGGGGCTTACATCTTATAAATGATTTAATGAAACAGTTCCTTTATTCAATATAGGAAATGGCTCTAATGCTCAGCTTCTCTTAAGTTTCTTTTCAATATGCTTTTGTAACCATTTAAACAGTACTTTTGTAAGTTCATCTAGTCAATTGTTTAGAGCCATATGGATAAAATAATGTATTGATAGATTTATCTGTTTTCCACTTTTATCTCACGTATTATGACTTCATAGACATCTTGGTCATTGATTTTACAGTAGGAAAATTCCAAAAGGTAAATGTGATCTATTCCTCTTTTCCTGTGGTTAAGGCTTATGGGTTCCCATCTTTAGGAAATAATTAATCTGATCATTATTATTACATGTATATTACATTCCTTTTTAGTTGGTGGGAAAACACCTTTCTTGTGTAAATACCCATTCTTACCTCACAGTGAATTAAAATGAAAAGTAATTATAGATATCATTTTTCCAAGGATGTCCCGTCAAGTGTCCTAAAATGAAATGATAATTGCCTAATTAATAAATTAGTAAAATTAATAAAATCTGTGGAAACATATTAGTCAAGGGGATGAGTCATGCAGAAAGTCACAAGAGTGCAGAATAGCTATCTGCAGTATAATGACGTCTGAGACCCACAGACAATATTAAAGGGGCTGGTGCAGTCACTTAATGAGGCTGCCAAGGAACCAGCTGCTGCTGTGGGGAACTGTGGCTCGCAGCTTGGCATCTGGGTCAGTGCTTGCCATAGGAAGTGGAAAATGACTGAGGATTTTAATGTGGTAGAGCAAATGGCACCTTTCCATCATTGCACAGCCACCTTTAAAAGATGATTTTTTAAAAGACTGCTTGACATTCCTGTGAGAAAAGACACTGTTAAAATGATGTCAGTTCTTCAGAATTTTTCTATAGATGACAACTTAGAATGAATTAAAATGTTCTTATTTTAAAACCCTCAATGTTTGTTTTAGTCAGTAATTATGTTAAGGAGTAGATGAGAAGCTGAAACCCACTTATATTTCTAAAAGAAATTCTAAATAATATAAAGTTAACTATCATCATGGGCACTACCAAATATAACCTAATTGCAATGCATTTGGCCCTCATAAAAGGAACCAGACATATTTTTTGCCTTCTGTGCTAGGAAATCTAAAATTGAGTATAAGTCAGAAATCCTAAAGTCGTATTCTGATTCAATACCTAATATAAATCATTCAACCTCCTTGTGTCTTAATTTCTCAGTCCCTTAAAATGGGATAAAAGGTCCTGTCCTTCCTACCAACAGGTGCCTAGGAAAGTGCTTATACAACATTTAATTTACACAAAGGAGATTATTTTTTTAACCCTCATAATTTTTTTAGGATGAAGGATACTACTTTTAGGACAACTCCTACAAAAATAAGTCTAGAAATCTCATCTGTCTTGCTAAATATTATACAGTTTTTATGAGATGAAGAATCCAGAATTCTTCACTCTCTGTCCAATGGTTTTCCTACTGGTCCATGGTGTCTCTACAAATTTAGAAATTACTAGAAAATATATCATTATTGTTAATTATCCAAACTATCAATATACTGTATCAATTGTATAAAACAAATATTATTTTTAGAAAAGAAAACTTCACGAAGATCGATGATATCAGGGCCAGCTACATGGGGAAGATGGAATAAGTAAGGTTTTCAACATAAATCTGGCCAGACTGAAGGCCATCTGATTTTGAAAGTAAGGTATATTAATTGTCATGTTTAGGGAGGTCATCTAAAACAAGGGAAGGAAGCATGCAGGAGAAATATGAATAGTCTAGAATACCAAGGGTCAAGCATCAGAAATGAGGTTGCTAGACTGGGCAATTTATATAAAACTTATCAGGGACCCAGGCATAAGAGCTGGGCAAATGGAGAATTGAACTATACAACTACTTGAAATAAAAAGACCCAATTCAAGACTAGGGAAATTTTAGCAGTGCCTCAGTTAGTACATTTGAATAAAAGTTGTTTTTTTTCTCTCTCTCTTTTTGTTAAAAACAACAAAAAATGACTATGCCTTTTGTGAAACATTTTCTTGAAACATGCATTAGGAGTGCACTCATATATTTTTTTTACTTCTCACAGTGAGTTCTGCCACCTGCATCTATGCAGAAATAGTGCCATAATGCATGAGTCACTCATTTGAGTTCTAAACAAGTCATATTCAATATGTGTTTCCTGGAAACAAAAATCCAAACTGTTTTTACTTGAAATGTGATAAAAAATAAAAAAAAAAACTAATGTGAAATATCACAATACCGAACTTGTATATTCTAGGTAATGAAAATAGATCAAGGGATTTTGTCAGAACTTATATTTAAAATCAGGAAATAAATTTAACATACCCATTTCTAAATCAGGTGAAGAAAAATATGAAAATATGAAGCACATATATAAGAAAGGAAAATTAAATTGAATTAAGATGTCTTTGAGATTCATCAGTTCCACAGTTCCATTTCTGGAAATCAATTGTAAAGATATACTAATGTGTGCAAAGATATGCATTCAAAGTTAATTACTGTAGCATTGTACATAATAGGAAACCGTTGAAATCAATGCAGTGTTTAAAAATGAATATATGTATGTATGTATAAAGAATATTCTGTTAAGTTAAATCAAGTTATATAGCATATTGTATCATTTTTGCTAAAAAGAAACCTATTAACACTAAGAATCTCAGAGGAGGGAGAGAAATTGAGTGTAAAAAGAACTTAATTTTTTCTGTATATTTAATATAATTATTTGATAACCTTTATAAAAATCATTCTATTATACTTGTGCAAAAAAATTAAAATAGTGATATGTGCTGGAGTAGATAAAAGATGACAACATAGACTCTGTCTTCAAAGAGCTCTGTGTCTAGGATAAAAGCAGCCATATACACAATTCATTAAACTATGTAAAATGTGTTCTAAGACCATACAGAAGGCAGTGAAAGTACAGAGGAAGGAAGGCATAACTCTGGTAAGATTAAAAAAATGCTACAAGAGAAAGTAATATTTGCCTTCCCTGTCACAAGGCAAAAAATGTTTTGGGGGGGTGTAAAGTGGGGAAAGGCCATTGCCCTCCTAAGTGTCATGACTATATCTTTGCTGAATGAAAGATATTTTTCTGAGCAGAGGAAGGTGACAAAAAGAAGGATTTCTCTTAGTCCTTTCAGCCGGGGATCTTACAGTTTGACTTCATGAAGTTCACTCACTGCCATTGTTTCCAAAGAGAACCCTTTAAAGGAATAGATGGGGTTAGATGCTTTAATTTGGTCACATGCTAAACCCCATAGGCTATTGTATTAGTCATTGTTCTCTAGGGAAAGAGAACCGACAGGAGATATCTCTAAATAGAATGAGATTTATAAGATTGTCTCATGTGACAGTGGGGATGCATAAGTCCATATTCTGCAAGCCAGGAACTCTGATGAAAGTCCTTGATGCATTCCCCAGGAGATGCTGGCTTTCTGAAATAGAGATGCGAATTCTCTCTACTTTCTCCTCAAACTCAGCTGGTATGATCAAGCATATGGCTCATCTCTTTAGCCTTAAGCCGCTCCATGGACTCAGCCTCTTGGAGGCTTCGTGCTTTAGTGATCCTTGAGTCCTCTTTCACATGGCAGTGTCAAAATGACAGCTTCCTTTCTCTCTTTGTTTCTGCTTTCAGTTTTTTGCTTATCTAAGACCCCAGCAAGAGGGCAGAGAAGTAACCAGGGTCATGCTTCACTGACTTAGTCCAATCAAAAGCCCGAAAGCAATCTAATCAAATGATCTAATCAAATGTCCCTTAACTGAATGTATTGTAGTCAAAGGGCCTCACAACCACAGGATTGGATTAGTTCAAAAACATAATCTTTTCTGGTATTCACAAAATTCAAACTGTCACAAGTATAGACCAGCAACTATTTAGTAATATAAATAGTTAGTGATAGTAAATATTTAGTGATAGTGAGCTCAGATATCCCATCACTTCACTTTCCCTTTGCAGACTTTAAATATCTTTTCTTGCTCAGTGATCTCAATCACAATCATCTTGGCACAGTAAGTATTCTAAGAACTGTAGGAAAGGAGTAAATAATTTCAATCCGGCTTTTACCAGGTGTGGCAGTTTGAGATTATTTATGAATTCCAAAAAGAGAGATTATGTTTGTAAACTGGTGTGTTCCTCTGGGCTTGATACCCTTTGAAAGCATTAGATTCAGCAAGATGTCTTTGAGTAAATTATGTTAAGATTAGGGCTTTGATTTGACCACGTCAGTAAGATGTAACTCAGGTTAAGTCCCCACCTCTTTGGTGGGCTGATATAAACAGGCAACTCACTCAAGAGGACACAGAAGAAGGCACAGGAAGAAAGATAGGTCCATAGACATGGCAGAGGAGAGAACTTTGATTCTGCAGCCCTGGGAAGAGAGATGAGCCATTCACCTGATAGGTTGCAGCTGAAAAGAACAGAGCAGCTGAGCTGAGGAAGTCTGGAAAGAAACAAACCCTATGCACGGCTACAGCTGAGATCAGAAGAAGCTGGGCTCACAGAGCCTTAAGAGGAAGAAGGAAGAAGAGACTGAGCCTGCCATCTTACTTCAACACAGGGCAACTGACTTGGGTGAGAAAGCACTTATTACGGTACCTTGAGTTGGGCTCTTTAGGGCCTTGTAACTGTAAGCTTTTACACCAAATAAATACCCTTTATAAGAACCAACAGATTTCTGGCACTTTGCATCAGTACCTTTTTGGCTGACTAATACACCAGGTATCTACTGGATTCCAAATTTTATAATTTAAAATTGATACAAATTTTCCTACCGTCTTCACAGCAAAAAGTATCTGGATGGGACAGTCATAGTTAGGAGAAATACTTTCCTTCTTGCAGTCATGTAAATGAAGTATTATTAACAAATATATTGATTAAAATGCTGTAATATTTTGCATCACCAATTCCAAAATTTATTAAGAACATACTCTATTCTTTCTAATGAGAGTGAAGAGTAATATTACAGCAGAAATCTGAAAGATACCCTGTGTGATAGGGAATTGTATCCCACTGTTTATGCAAGTTCCAAATATGTGAGACATAAGCATGCTGAATCTCACTCATGTTTTGTGGAAAAAATTGTTTATGTTAATAAGACCATAATCAAGTAGGTCAATATTATTCAGTTTCTCTTCTAAGTAATGTTGATAGTGATAGAGTGATGAGAAAAAGATTTATTTGAAAGAGAGAAGGCTGAACAAATAAGATTTCCACACATGTCAAGCAAGCTAATATTTTAATCTCAGCTAAACTATAATTCATGGTTTAATTAATCTAACATTTTTATAATCACCCTGTATTTTACCTCTGTTATTTACCCATTTAAACTGTTGATGGGTTCTGGACTAGTAAAGAAAACATCCAGATAGAATTATCTCACAGAATAGTAAGCGTATGTTATTTCCACAATGTCACTTAATGTCACTTAAAAGAAAAAAATTCATTTTGATAAGGCCAGTGTTTAGTATTAGACTTTTGTATTGCTGATAGAAAAAAGTGAATGTCACAAAACTTTAAATATTGCAATTCTTCTGATCAATAAAACATGAAGAAACAAAGATTAAAATAATTCAAAAATTAAAAAACCCAGTTGTTGGCCAGTATTGAGATATAGATGTTTTACATC
Organism: Cabassous unicinctus; assembly: GCA_029593785.1. Classification (NCBI taxonomy): domain Eukaryota; kingdom Metazoa; phylum Chordata; class Mammalia; order Cingulata; family Chlamyphoridae; genus Cabassous; species Cabassous unicinctus. Next base: position 27,408 of record JAQZBX010015687.1, on the reverse strand, counting down.
TAGAATCTCTTCAGTGATGTAGTTGCTCATTAGAGTTTAATATAGAAGCATCCTTTTAGAAAACGGTATCTTATCAAGAGGCAAGTTTACATTTGTAAAAGATGAAAAGTAAATCTCATTCATTAAAATTAATAATTATATGAAGGCTCATTTGCTCATTGGAAGTTTATAATCAAATTGAATTAGTACTGTGAATTAATTAGTCTACAAAATTAGGAGTTTGTGATGATGACAAAAATATGTAAGTGAATAAATTGATGAATGGATGAAACTGATCAATTTGAATGTGGAATGTTGTCTGAGAGACTGAAAATTTTCATTTATACAAAATAACTCATAGTAGTGCCAAACAGTACATTCTGGGTTTTTAAAATCTTATAAAATGTGAAAGATGATAATGCATATTTGAGTTTTTGAAATCATAAGTTGTTGGAGGAAATTAGTTTAAAATTGTACATTTTTCTCACAAAATTGTAGGCTTGATGTAGGGAGAATATGAAATGTGAAAAACATACATATATACAACATAAGATGAGAGGTGTGGCTGAATTTTTATTCTCTGTATGGTTCATAAATACTGAAATTGAAAATTTAGACTAAAGTCTTCCCAGATTATTACTGTGCCCTAGCACCTGAAAAATCCTCTTGGATGAATTATTTAAAAATATGATATCAAGTAATCCCAAAATATAGTAATAAGATTTAGGAGCTCACATTAAAAAATAGAGTGAGAAACAGATTAGCATGAATATGAATAAAAAAGTACAAGCAGCAGCAAAGAATGCTTATTTAGACTCTTTGTAGAGAGAATATAAAATAAATGTGGCTAATAAATTTGTAGAAACAAAGGAAGGAACAAAATTTGTATGAGGCAAGGCACTATATAAAACAACTGGACAGAATTGAAAATTTATTTTAAAAATTTCATAAAGGAAAACATACATAAGAAAATTTAATAGGTGTACCCAGCCAATCAAAAACTCAATGAGGAAAATACACACGATGAGGCACAGTGAGATAGAGGTAAAGCATTATATAAAAGGTTAAGAGTTTTAAAGGAGAGAGTGAAAAAACTCAAAATGTATCTAATTAATTCCCAAAATAAGATAATAGAGAGAAAAGGAAAAAGGCAAAGTTGAAGAAGATAACGACTAAGAATATTGCAGAACTAATTAAAGACAAACCTCATATTCATGAGCCCCAAAACAAAAAGAAAATATGATAAATCACACATACACACAGAAACAGATTTTGACACATCATAGTAAAACTAAAGTACAGAGAAACCAATCAACCAACCCAACAAAAATATCTTAAAAGCTTTACTAGCTTTTAGAAGAATAAAAAGAGACAATCTAACATTATTAGCCTCCTGACAGAGTGTTAAAGCACACCTATAAAGTAATATTGCTAAAATTGCCTAACTTGTTACTGACAGAGCTTCTAGAACCAACCACTCATTTACAGTAAATGCAGACTGTAGAGGGCCATGTTAATCTATAACATATGGATACATCTTGCAAAATATTTTACAGGTCAGATAGCCCAATTTCTTTAATGCATACACTTTAAGAATACTTATATAGGCACTTTTTCATTAAAGCTTCAAAACAGAAACCATTTGAGTATTCGCCAACAGTAGGATGCATATATAATTTGTGGTTTCACTCTAATTCAATGAGAATGAGTGGGCTGTTGCTACACATTAGAGCATGCATGAATCTCACAAACATAATCAATGAAAGAAGCTAGACACCATTGTAATAAAATGCTAAAAATAAGAAAACTCATCAAAGGTGCTAGAAGTCATTGGTGAAAATTCACTGAGCTCTATTATGCTTTGTTAACTTTTCTGTATGTATACTGTACTTCAATAAAAAAGTTTTCAGAAAAAAAGAATGAAAAAACATATAATAGAAAATCAAGCTACTTGTAGTTTATAAGGGACAAATTAAAAGTCAACAGAGTAAAATATATATACCAACCAAAAGAAAAACATGAAGCTCTTTTTAATTCAGTTGTAAATAAACTAAGCCAAATATAAAAAATAAGTGCCTGCACATCGGCAAAGTTTCAATTTAAAAAAAAAGTTATACAAATTTCTAAGTACTTACCTAATTATGTAACCTCAAGAAATATAAAATTAAAATTAAAATCTCACTAGAAAAATTGTAATTTAGTAGAAGATTTGATAAACATAATTAACAAATATCTAATGGGCAGTGACAGACTACACAGATATTTAAAGCCTACAGAACATTTTTGAAATTGTATACACCCACTATCACAAAGCAAGACTAAACAAATTTTTAAAATCAGAGATTTTAAAACACATAAAATTAATTTAAACATTTATTGGGAATTATAAAACACATCTAAATACTAAGTTATGGATCAAAGACAAAATTCTATAATGGAAATTAGAATATATTAATTATATGATTATTACTACTGGAATATACTTATTAGTTAGAATATATTAATCAAATTTTAATGAAAACACAACCTACCAAATCTTTGGGATATAGATAAAATGGTATTTAAAAAGGGAAGTTACATACTTAAATTCTTATTTAAGAACAGAGGGTCTGGTTACAAGTAATGAGTTCAAACTAAAAAGGTATAAAAACAACAATACACTCCCCCAAAAAGGAAAAGGAAAAAGGATAAAACCCAAAATAATTAAATTTGAAAGAAACAATGTAGTGGAGTAGACCAACGAAAATGAAAGTTGATTCTTGGTAAGGATAATAAAATTGACATTTAGCAAGATAGGTTAACATGATAGTTTAATATGATGCACAGAAACAGTGTTGGAAATGAAAAGGGTTCTTGAACATAGATAATACAAGAGATTAAAAACTTAAGGTGTTGATTGACTCTAATTTAACATTAGTTAATTTATATTTTGGACTAAGCCTGTAATTCACCTATTTGCCAGGACATGGTGGAAGACACATAAGCAATAAAGATCTCTCCTTGAGTGTCTAATTATATCTTAGAAATTAAAAAATAAATAAATAAAACTATGTTCCCTTAACACAATTTGACTTCAATTAAAATTATAATTGTTCAACATAAATGTTATTATGAACTTCCTAATGTATAAATGGTTACATTTAAAAATCAGACACTCAGACTAAGATTTTAAGACAATAAATTATTTACTTATTTAATAAGTATTTATTGAATATATGTCAAGCAGTATGCTGATCTCTGAATTTATAAACATGGTTATTTCTCACAAGGAACTCTCAGCCTAATAGCAGACACAGATGACTGAAACAGAAAATGAGACATCCTACAATAAAAGTATGTTTAAGTTATAATATTGGTATAATAGAAAGGCTAATAAAGTCTCAATTGCTTTTTGGAGGAGAAGAAAAATCAAGGGGACTTCTTGGCTCTAAGTGTTTACAGATAATTATATATATCCCAAGCAAATACCAGGCCCAGGGGGATAACATGTTCAAGGCAAAAAGAGTAAAACAGTGGACTGTGTTGGTGAGCGGTATTTCTCTTTATACTGTAAACATTCAGGAGTACATTTGGATGGAGAAATGGTATATAAATACAGACACATTTAGATATTTCTAGACTGTGGAACAGTTTGAACTTTGATTACTTCAACTTGTTGCCAATGATGCAAAACTATATTCACCTCTGAGTTTTAACGTTTGTTCTGTATCACTTCCTCAACCAAGAATCAGTCCTGATACGTCGCTTCAGTGTGAAAAACACTTCACATTTTTTATATAAGGTGTTTTCCAAGTCTCATCTCTGCGAATGAGACTTAGTGTTTCTGGAGGTTTATTGCAGTTTATGGACAGAAAAACAGGGATCCTAAGCCATCAGTCTTCCTCTCCCATACCTCTGTTGTTTCTCCTGAATTCAAACTTCATCAGCTTTGTAGCAGAGCAGCCAGCACTGTTACATGATTCTAATATACCAATTAGGATGGATCCCTTAAACCTGCCCGCTAGGGTTGCTTTCTGGCATTTCTGTTTGGGTTCCGAACCCTCTATGCCCCTACTCCACAGACCATTTCAAATGGTGCAGTTTCTTCCTCAACATCAGATCTGCCAGTTCTTTTTTTTCCTTTTTTTTTTCCTATTTACAGATTCTCAAAATGGGCCAAAATTTTAATGAACTGATATTGAACATAACCAAATACATCAAACAGCTTTCAAACATTTAGACAGTAGTTTTCTCTCCTTGTGAACTTTGTTCCATTGCTTTTAACTGGTTTTGTTAGTAATATGAGTTTTAGTGACTTGTGCTTTACTAGTATAAAAGGATCTACAGACTGAATTTTACATTCCATTCCCATCCTCTGTTCTTAGCTGCAGTGTCTCTAGTGATAGAAAAGCATTTCCATCTTTTTTTTTTCATATCAGAAACTGCAATACCATTGATTATTTTTATCAGTTATTCAATTAAATTAAACCACTTCTATTCCTAGTTCCCTTTCAGAGAAAAACAGCTTTAGAGGGAACGATATCAGGTATGGAAATAGGGAACATTTTCATGAACATGTCAATTTAACATAATTTGATAACATTGAAATTTGATCAAAGTTTAAAGTTGCATTTCATATTTCCCATTACTGGTACCCACATTTCACTTTTGACTTGTGGAAGAACCAACAAATGATAGAAGACTCGAGTGTGCATTCTAAGTGTAACAGCTGTTATCAGATATAAGTGCTAAAACATTGTCAGCTCAGAAATTAAAATTCCTGGCAGACTACAAAGCTTTCTTTTTTAAGCATTAGAATTACCTTTCTATTTCAAATAAGGAAAATGACTTTGACCTCATTCTAACACTTATTACCAAGAACATTTCAGAAAGTGGATTAGTCAAAATATACTTTGTCTTCATTAATATTCCCCACATCATGTAATAACTAATGATTTCCATTACTAATAGTCATTATTAAACAAGTTTTATTTGGAAGCTTCCTGACGATTTTTAGGCATTCTTTTGCTTTAATTGCTGTGAAGAAAAGAAAATTTTATTATATAATGATATCATCTTTCAGTCAGTTAGCAATATAAATTAGTTACCCACAGTGTGAATAATACTGTGGTAGACACATTTAGGAGGGTACAAAGGAAGGAAATGACATTTTCCTTCTCTTTTCCAAAGTTTATAACATAGTTGGACAGGCTGAATATAGTCAAATGAAAAAGAATTCTGGGTCCCTCTGGTAATCTCAAAGAATTACTCTGCAGCACATATAGTTTCTCATTGAAACAGATTTCCAATGAATTAGATTTTTAAGGAGTAGTCTTTTTAAAAATGCAATTATTGGATTAAGCAAGATTAATAAATCATAGACCTAATTAGATTCCTCTTGAAATATATATGATCCTAGGTTTGTGTCCAAAGTTTCCAAAGGTTGTGACCAAATTTTAGAAGGATGGATTTTAATTAAAGGCCTTAATTGAAATTGCAGAGGAAGAAAATGGAAAGAAAATTAGTTTGGAGTCAGGTAGAATAGGATTTGAAGACCAACTGTAGCATGCACAAACCACTTGTGCTTGGACACTTTATTGTTCATTCCAAAATTTGGTTTCCTTCTCTGAAAAGTGAATATGGTAATATAGAGCTGCCAAACTATGTTGAGGCTTATAGGTGATATTTATGTTAAACTCATGATATAACACAGAAGTTTAATAAATGATAGCCCTTATTATTCTTATGTTAAAGCACAAGAAAATACTGAAATGTTAACTATTTGAAAATAACTGGATTTTTAAAATACTATAAGGTCATTAACTTTAAATGGTTTTATAATTATAATCTTTGCTTCTTGCTTCTGTTCTTCTCAACTCTTCATCAAAGGTTTACTTGGCCTTGAGATACAGGTACAGTCCTATCACAGACAATGAAACATCTGTCCTTCAGGAGAATTTTAGGAGATTTAGGCACACCACCAAGTTTAACTTCTAAATTTTTACTTCATTTCCTGTAATATACCTCTCATCTTATTCCAAAGGGTAATTTAACCTAATTGTTAAGAGCAGAAAAGAAAGTGGAGAGATCCATTTATTGATAACTTTATGTGATAATCGACCTGGGGATTTTAGTTACCTGTACATTCTATTTTGCCCAAACTGTTGTGTAATTACCGAACAAATAATGTGATATTAGATTGTCTAAAAACTAACAGAAATGCCAGAACAAAGCAAAATATATGATACCAAGGATTTTAATGATGAGATAACATCTATTTAGAAACTAAGAAAAAGAGGAGCAATAGGAGGGAGAAAGAAATAGAAAATATGTGATATAAGAAAGGACAGAGACATTAAGGAGTTGAGATTTCAAGAGATAACCCAGAAGGAAAAGTATAGGCATCTTGAAATACCTGAAATGCTGTCATTTGAAATAGGAATTAGACCTATACTGAAAGCTTGGAAATGGACTTTTACTAATCATAATGCACTTGAGATTCATCTGTGTTGCTGGTGTTTCATACTAGTCCTTTTCATTACTGAGTAATATTCCACTGTACAGTTGTACCAAAGTTTGTTTATCCATTCACCTGTTAAACGATATCTTGGTTGTTTCCAGTTTTGGGGTATTATGAATAAAATGTTTATAAATATTCACTCACAGACGTTTGTTTTGGAAATGCCTAGGAGTGAGATTGCTGCATCATATGGTAAATGTATATTAACTTTATAAGAAGTTGCTAAACTGTTTTCCAGAATGTCTGTACCATTTTAAACTACCACCAGCAATGTATGAGAAGTCAAGTTGCTCTGTAGCTTGATCGAAACACTTGATATTGTCAGATTTTTTTTTTAATTTCAGCAATTCTAATTATGGATTTAATTTGCGTTTACTTAAAAAATTAGTTTGCTGATCTTTTCAAGTACTTATTTGCCATTTGTTTTTCTTCTTTGGTGAAATAGCTGCTCAAATATTTTGCCCATTTTGGGGGGATTGTTTGTTTGGTTATTATTGAGTTTTGAGAGTTCTTTATATATTTTTGACACAAGTCCTTTGTCAGATGTTTGATTTGTAAATATTTTCTACAAGTTTGGGGATTGTCTTTTAATTTCCTTAATCTTTTGAATAGCAGAAATTCTTAATTTTTATCAAGTCAAAATCAATGATATTTTCTTTTATGAAATTTTCTTTTGGTGTCAAAAAACTCCTTGACTACAGTTTAAAGATATGCTGTCTTCTAGACATCTTCGAGTTTTAAGTTTTACATTTAAGCTTATGATCCATTTTTAATTAATTTTATCTAGTTGTGAAGTCTATTCATTTCTCATAGGTAGAGTTCATTTCTATACCTATGGCTATCCAGTTGTTCCAACACAATTTTTTGCCTTTTATATTTCCTTTGCATTCTTGTCACTTATCAATTGACCATGTTTGTATGGATCTGTTTCTGAACATCCAACTCATGTGTATGTATCTCCTTTCTCCAAAGCCACAGTCTTGAGTAATATAACTTTACACTAAGTGTAGAAAGTAAGTAATGTGAGTCCTCCAGCTCTATTTTTATTTTTCAAAATTGTTTTGCCTTTTCTAATTTGTTAACCTTTCCTTATAAATTCTACAATTGGCTTGCATATTTTTACTAAAAATTTTTATTAGGAATTGTATTATTTGTTAAATATATAGATCACTTTGGGGAGAATTGGAACTTAAAAATATTTAGTGTTCTTATCCATGAACATGACATATTTTTTCATTTATTTAGATATTTAAATATTTTATTTCATCAATATTTTGTCTTTTTCAGCATATAGAACTTGCACATCTTTTTGAAGACTTATACCTAAGTATTTCATGTTTATTCATACTATTGTAAATGGTTCTGTTTTATTTATATCAATTTTTAAGTTTAATTTCTAGACTATCTAATTAATATCAATACTTATTTATCTTGTATTCTGCGACCTTGCTAAACTCACTTAAAATTTATAGTAGCTTTTTGGTAGATCCCTTTGGATTTTTTACATAGAAAACCATGTCATTTGCAAATAAAAATTTTTTTTTTTAATCTTTCTTTCCATCCTAATGCCTTTATTTTATTTTATTTTTTGCCTTATTACACACATTTAGAACATTTGTTATAATGAGTGGTGAAATTGAACATGCTTGATCATTTTGAATGAATATTCTTAAATTTCACACCTAAACATATTTTGATATTCAAAAAGTTATAAAAAGTTAACAATTTAAATTAAACAAACTTTGGTATAGTATAAACCAATGAAATGTTATGATTGCACCATCTGCCAAGTAAATATACTTTATCTTCAATTTTATGGCAAAAGGATGCCTGTAAAAGTTTTATTAACAAGCATATGCTGCATTCAGAAATGTGTGCCTTGTCAAGACAATTGTATGAATTTATAAAGAAAAGTTAATGAGGCACTTGGTTCTATATGGACTATATCATGTTCAAGTCATATCTCAGTAACATTTATTATCCATTCTATGCCCAATTTTTAAATCCAACATGGCATATTTACTAGAGAAATTAAAACAACCTACTGTCCTTTATTTCACACTGTGCATGAAAAAGATCAGACAACATTTATAACAATTCTAGCATTTTGATCTGAGCCACTAATAGTAGACTTTATTGCTTAAAATCATACATTATTTCTCACATAATTGTCATTTATTTATTGTAACCATGTCTCACTTATAAAAAGATTGCAAGAAACTAGAGATTAAGATATATTCAAAAAACAAATAGTCTCCCACGGAAAAGAAAGATTTTGGAGAAGCTGTCTTGGTAAGTTCTAAAATTGCCTGCCTGGTCGTCAAATTCTCTTTGAATTATTGTCGTCTCCATTCATATGACTTACCATGGAAGCAATAATTTTGTAAGATGTGATCTTCTCTTTGTGCCCAAAATTGATTAGTGTAATGTCAAGAAAATGATCTAAGTTCTATAAATCATCCTCTTGGGGACTTTAGAACTTGAAAGATTCATCAATCTTTGTCTGAGTAACTGGATATAACATGTTGTGTCAGTTAGTGTTAAGTTTGACTATTAATAAAATAAACTTGATTACTGAGGCATAAATGAGTAGAATTTTATTTATATTGCACATTAAAGAAATTTGTAGGTAGGTGATCCTCTGTTGGTTTGGTGACTCCATGTTTACCAGGGAACTGGGTCTCTTCTGTCTTTCTACTCTGCCATCTTTAAAACTAATTTGTATCTTCTTGTTGATGTCACCCTGATCACGATGGCTACAGGCATTCCAGCCATCATATCTACATTTTAGCCAGTAAGAAGGAGGAATGGAAGAAAACCTCAAATGTGTATGGTTTCTTCCCCAACACATTTTGTTCATATCTTTTTGGCTGCCACTTCTAAGAATGGGCACTAGGGAATGTAGTCTTTATCCTGCAAGTTAGGTTACTCATCTATAAATCACGGTTCTATTATGAAGGAAGGTAGAAAAAATGGTATTGTGTCAACAACTGGTAATCTTTGTCATAAAATTAAGGCTTAGAGGATTCTGATGGTTGTGTTCTTTCGCTGAATAGAAAAATAGAAGTTGTTCCAAAAGCACAAAGAAAGGGTTAGATATTCAAAGTACAGACATGAATGAGAAGATATAATCAGCCTTGCCCTACTGCAGAGCATGTTTCAATTTCTTTCGGTTTCTGCCTTCCAGTGACAGTGGCTAGTGGAAAGTTCATGAGGTATGGAGTTCAAGCCCTGTGATTAAGTTTCCGTTCTATAATTTATTGGTTATAATATTTGCCTTCTTCAATTTCCTGCATTTCAGAAGCAGATAATAATACCTAGGTCATCGAGTTATTTTTAAAGTTAAAAGATAATGCTGATAGGAAAATTTGTGAATTATAATGCACTAGAAAAAGGAAAATTTTAATTATTTTGATAATGTCTGTTGGCTACAAAATATGACAATTTGCGAATTCAAATAGTCTACAGCAGTACTAACTACAAATTAAGGAAAAGGTGCTGAACTCTCTTCAACTGGATCCAGATTGACGCAGAAGTTAGGAAAAGAGTAAATAGAGGGCTGAGGGAATAAAGTTCTTGACTAGGCAGGACTCTGTTTAAGATAGAACCTTCCAAAATAGTCTGATTGTGTGTGAAAATATTTGTTCTGCCTCTCATCACCAGGTGTCACTGGTGACTTTTATCTCCTGGGCCCAAAACAATTCAGTTGACCTGACTCTTTAGATGGCACTTTTCCTTTGACCTTAAGTTCTAATGGGCAAGGGACTCTGCCTTGACTCCTGATTCACACTTTTTTCTATATGAATTGGAAAGATTTATATAGAAATTTAATTCCTCTGGGAAATCTGTATCCTTAAAAAATGTAATGATAATTGAATACAGAAGCCCTGCTATGTTCCATGGAATAGTTATCTATTACTCCTTAATTTTCTGGGACAAAGGGGCTGCTTTTCCCTAGACCAAGGCATATGACTTTCAGAGAGAAGGAAATGCTAATGATTTTGCAAAGGGAAAAGTTGTCAATATAAAAAGGCAAATTTGTTAATAATTTATGATAGAAACTTACATAGGGATACACTGAAGTCAACAGAAATTTTCTATGGGACAGTTTAAGTATAATAAAATAAAATTATAGACTACTGAGCAATGACCATCTGAATGATGTGCAGAGGTGCAAGTAAAAATTGACAAAATTTCTATTTTGAAGTAATATATCAGGAAAAAATTAAAGTACAAATAGTTTTTACACAGTTACACATACAATAATTATGCCACTACACTTATTTATCCATGTCTCACTTATTCATCTATTGCTTTCTTCTTTAATTCAAAAAATATATTTTTAAAATATTAACTATGTGCTAGATACTACTAGGGATCTAATGGCATTTAGTGCATTGTATCTACTTTCACGAAATTGACAATCTATGGTTTGAGATAGCACAGATATGTGATACATATTGATGTCATATGATACTGCAAACCACGTATGAAATTGCATGACTATGAGGATTGCAGAAAATAACAATGGCTATCATATCTGATGTTGGCTTATACAAATATGTGTATATATTCTGGATATGTTGGATCACTACCGTAGGGTAGTGATCACTAGGAGAAGCAGTACTTCCTTCAAAGTGATCTCCAAACCCATTTCTTTATGTCTGCTTTCTACGAAGTTCCATAGTTTAAATATTTATTGCTCGTTTTCTCTGGTTGGCCTGTTATTATTTAACATTCTTCAAAATGTTCAATCTGAACATGTTATCCTCCATAGCACACATTCCCTCCTAACTTCTCTGTATGATTTATGATATCATCATAGTCTCAGTTACTCAGGCTTTATGGCCAAGAATCATTGGTAACAAAAAATCCCTTTCTTTAATTCATCCTTGTCTAAATAGCCAACAAATTCTGTTGTTTTTTTCATTTTTCAATGTTATATAAGTGTTCTGTTTTCCCCCTTTTCCATATCTACCATCCTTGTTAGTATATGGAACCAAATATTCTTTTAAAAAGGATTTAAGAAGCTAATATAGGAATAATAGCTTACCCAAATGTGGGATGAGCTGAGACAGTGAGGACAGAAAGGCTATGCCTGGACAACTGGAAAAGCTGTTATGATTTTTTTTTTTTTAATAGTGGTTTCTGTCTTACTTCCACTTGACAAATTACATACAAGTTTGTGTAATTTGTAAACTCTAACCCATGACCATGCAGTGAAGGCGAACTTTCTTATACTGCTGGAGACCACCATTTTGGAAGAAAAGCTGGCATTATGCACTAACAAATATGATATATTCAAATACTGAAATATACAGCTGTGGAAATGAGCACACTAATATCTATGTGCAATGCCATGCATGAACCTAACAAAATGCTATTAAGCAACCAAAAAAAGAACCATACTCTGATGATTCCATCTCTCTCTCTCTCTCTCTCTCTCTATATATATATATATATTCCATCTATATATGTTACCAAAATAAAAAGTAGACAAAAAACTGTATTAAATACAGATGCAAGTTTAGAGAGTAAAATAAACAAGAGAAAGAGGGTTTGGTTAGTGTAAAAATAAGAATAACTGCAACATTCAGGAGCGGAGAGGGAATAATATGTGGAAGAGACATGAATGGCCTTTGGGGTGCTGGCAATATTCTTTCTTATCTTTGGTGAAAATAATATATGCTTTCGCTTTCAAGTATATCATTCTGTATATTTTTCTATACATGTGTTGCTTGTTTTAATTTCCAATAAGGAATCTTTTTTTCAAAAGCTATAATATCTAGAAGGAACATTTAGTTTTAAATTATCTTTACGAACTACTAAAAAAGAAGAGTCATAGGGCAAAACAGGAAAACTGGTTACAGCCGTGACACATTTTTATGGAGGCTCACATAACATGAGTGGTAGACATACTCTTCAATCTATTACATTGCTCTGGTTATGTTTACAAGAATGCATGCTGGACTCATATTAAAGTAAAATAATGTGAAAAATACTTGTCTAAAATGCCAACGTGAGACTGCCTATCTCCCTGTGAGCAAGGGATCTTTCTAATACGAATTGGGAGAAGAAAGGAAAAGGCTCACATTTTGAAATTTGTACCAGTTGTTAATGTTTTATAATGAGTTATTTGTCACTAAAGGAAAAAAAAAAACTGAAACAGTTACCATTTTAAAGTGAAAGTTATATAAGAAGAGAAATGTGAAGAGAGTTATTACAAAATTGTGTGGTAATAGGAGACCGAACCCCATGTCTATAAAGAGAAGGAAATGTGGTAAGCTGTACTTCATACTTTCTACTCCATTAATCTTCTATTCTATAGCTATATAAATCTCTAGTCCTGAAGCAGTTTCTGAAATTTTCTTTATTAAGATTAGATTTCATGGTTTCATATCCATAAAATTTAACTTTAAATTCCAATTTTATATGACAGCCTATGTAGAATGAAATCCGTTTAAAGCAAACCCACATGCAGTAGGAAGAATGCTTTTTCTATAGAAATGATTTCAGATTCCAAACAATACAACTTAGAGTAAACATCTCTATGTCGATGCCTATGACAGTTCTATGACAACGCCTTTGACAGATCACACCAATGCACCAATGATAAAATCAATATAATGTGCAGGTCATGGTTGACATTTTGTAAATTATGGTAGCCACCATAGTGAATGTTCTGTCAGTTTGATGACCGACACCATTGAAAGATGGGCCATTCATTTGTTTTATAAAATTTGCATATTAAAGCCTTTTAGTTAATTAGTTTATAAATCTTTCCATTTTTCACATAATATACAAGGGTTCTCTCTGGCCCATAAATAATGCATTTATTTAATTTCCTCCTCTTTGAAATATAACTATCAATTTCCCTTAGTAATTACTGTATTTCCCTCAGTGAACAATCTGTCCCCAATTACTTTCTATCATTTCTGGCTTAAGAATATCTACATATATTTAATGATTTTTGTTGTCTTCCATATCAGTCAGAATCCCATTAGGATACAGATGGCACGCTCAAAAATGGGGTAATTAAGAAGAGTTTAATAATGTAGCTAAGTACAAAGTTGTGGATCTTTATTTTAAGGGAGACCATCAAAGATAGGGCCAGTGAACCTGAACGAGAGAGAGAGAGAGAAGGATTTCCCACATGCCATAGAGAACTACCTACAGGTGTTTTGACATTTCCTAGGAGCCAGTGAGTAGACCTAGCAAATGTATATCCTGGTCACACACTTTTCCCACCCTGTGTTTTACTGCCAAAACCTTCTATTGGCTGAAAATACCTGCAATGAGATAGCAAGTGAGCTTGCTTGTCTAATCCATAAAGGCCAGTCTCCAGAGAGAGGCAGTTTTCAAGGTGGAGAAGGAAAAAGCAAACAGAAAATATCTATCATACATGCACATATTAATATAAGAAAGACCTCACATTTTTGTTATGGCACAAAATACAAATTTGTGGGCCAACTATATAAAGTTTTTCCTACGAATTTTCCTGTAATCTTAATCCTTATGCATTATCTCCCCTGTATATTTTTCTTTTTAAATCAAAAAGCATCATGAATTCAGGAGTCCTATTTATGCAATAGTTTAGGTCTTTCTACCTGTTAGAAAGACCATGGATTTGGAGTCACACAAAAATGATTTCAATTCTGACTCTTCCATCTTGCCAACAAATACTACTTAGATAAGCCTAATTTTCTTCTTTTGTAAAATGGAGGTAATAATACCTTATGATAGAGTTTTACACTGGAATAAACTAAAAGCACTTACAAATCTTTAATGAGTTCCAGATTTAGTTTGAGCTCCTTCTAAACAAGAAGCTAAAATGTAGTCTTACATTCAGGAAACAGAAATGCAAGGGGAACACAAAACAAGGCAGACTGCCAATAAAAGAGTGCATTTCTGAGTTCATCGCTGCTATGGATCACTGATGTTTGAACCCACCAGTACACTGTGAAAAACCTTATTAAATGTACCTCAGACCTAACTGCCTAGGGGACAAAAGAGTGAACCACATGTTTATCAATTTTAATTCCCCTCTGATCATAGGCGATCATATCATTAACTCCCTCACATCAAAAAGTTGTACATGCATAAATACAGATAGATTACTCAAGACAATCCATGAAAATCCTGCCTGGAATTGGTTGCTTCAGTAGTGGCTAGAGTAAGGGTTTGGAATGAGAACTGTTGCAGTGGTGCATGCAAAGTCTACGATACAATTCACAACTTATAGTAGGTATGCTGTAAATAGTGGATGCCATTATATAAACATATTACTAATTATCTGCCAAATTTTACATCAATATGATAAACTAGTCAGAGTGTAAAATTACCAATGTGTGAGGTAAAATGTTCCAAGATTTGATCATAATACTGTACAAGTAAAACAGGGCTCCAACAATGAGTGTAAGACAATCACTTCCCATTAGATGTCTTAGAATTATTTTTGCATTTACCTCTTTTCTTTTATGTAACTTCAAATTCTGAATAAAATATTCTCTCTGAACAAAAATATTTCAAATTTAGCAACATTATTTCATTAATTCATTAATTCATTTACTCATTCATTTCCATTTAGTACCTGCTATGTGCAAGGCATTGTTCCATGTGCTGAGGATACAATCATTTCAAATACAGTTTGATGAATTTTGAATTAAACAATTTCAAAACAGTTTTGATTTTCCCTTCAAAAGAAACCCGGTGGGTAAAATGAAATCTAGACTTTCACTTTAAACAGAAGCGAGGACAGTACCAAATTTTCTTTCTAAGCTGTAATTTCACTATGAGAAGAGAGTCTGTTATACATAGTGGTATGAATTTGGTCCACATTAAATACTTTATTATTATAAAAATAAACAAGTTTGTTTTTGTAAAAATTAATATTGCATTCTTTTGTTCACATTGCACTGTTTAAACAATCTGATTATCTAAATTAATACTGTTATGAGATACTTAGAAGTATAGTAGATATATAAGTTTAGCCTGAAGCAATTAAGGAGTATATAGTCATGTTTCCATAATGTATGAAAATTAAAATTTAAATCATATCTAGAAATACATAAAATGTCTTAAATTTAAAAGTCTAATCCCTATGCTTGTAGTGCATCTATTCTAGTGGTGAAATAAATAACTGAGGGGAAAAGTGCATATAGATTATGTCAAAAGGTGGAAAGCCTAATGGAGAAAAATTAAGCAGGAAAGAAGATTATGGGAAGTGCTGGAAATAGGAGGGGTGTTACTTTATATAATATACTCAAGGAAACCCAACAGGAGATGATATTTGAGTAAGAAAATCAAGGAAGCAAAGATGCAAAGTAAGTGAACATTGGTGGAGGAGGAATAGCCAGTGCAGAGGCCACCAGCATGTCTTACATATTCAAGGAAAAATAAGCAGGCTCTTGTAGCCATAATGTAGTGTGTGATGGGGAAAGTAGTAAGAGAATAATTTACAGCTGTAACAGGACCGGATCTTGTAGACTTCCATTCAGTCACAAGAGTTTGGTGTTTGCTGAGTAAGAAGGAAAACCACTGGAATATTTTGAATAGAAGAGTACCATGATTTGACTTATATTGTAAAAATGTCACTCTGGCTGCTGAGATGAGAAAAGGATCTCAGGGATGCAGTGGTAGAAGTAGAGAAATTATTGCGGTAATGCAGATAAATAATAGTATTTTAGTACAGTGTGGTAGCATCAGAATGGTGAAAAATTATGTGATTGCAGATATATATTTTAAGTATACTTATGAGATCTTTTCTGATCAATTTGACAAAGATTGTAAGGAAGAAAGAAGCAGGACTGACTGAAGTTGAGCATCTGGAAACGTGGAGCTCTCATTGAATAAACTGGGGAAGACTGAGAGAAATTAAAACAACCTGTTTTGGAAGGAAGAGTAGGTGTTTGATTTTTGGCATGTTAAGTTTGAAATGTCTTAGTTATTGAAGTGGAGAGATTGGGGGCATTTGGATATATGAGACAGAATTGAGATACAAAATCTAGGATAGGAGTAGTTAATACATAGCTGTTATTTGGAGCCAAGGAACTGGATGAGAACTTCAAAGGGATGAATCTTGAAGAAAGAACAGAATAGGTCGAAAGATTGGGGTCTGGGAATTCATGCATTTGCTTTTTTGGATAGATGAAAAATAACCAGCAAATAAGACTAAGAGGGAGCAATCAGACAGGAGGAGAATAAGAAATCTTTGATATCTTAGAAGCCAGGGGAAGACACTACATCAGTGCAATGGTGTCAAATGTTGCTGATAGTTCAAACAGGATGAGGACTGAGAACTGGAGATAATTGTTTACCTTAACAAGAGCAGTCTAAGTTGAATTCTGGAGAGGAAAGAGAAAAATCAGAAGAGGAAATGTGAAGGGAAAGTAAGGAGAATGAGTACAGATAATTTTCCTGGACTTTTGCTGTTAAAGAGAGAAATGATATGGAGGCTGAAAGGGAATATGAAGAAATGAAAGGAAAATGGAAACAGGACAATTGAAATGTAATGACATCTTTAAATTTTTATTGAATTTATACAGAGAGAGGAAAACATTTAAGAGAGAAAGAGGGAAATAGTTGAAGTGATCACTTTTGTTGTAGATTAATGAAAATATTTGAACACCTTGGATTTGAAGATGATCTTGGGAAGGTGTTGGGAGAATTATTCAATTACCCACTGTAATTATTCAATTACAGGCCACTGGTTTCAGGATAGGTTCTTTTAATCTTACACATTCCTGAATGCCCTCCTCCATCATAACCTCACGGCTGTGTCTCCTGAAGCCATGCATGTCTTTTAAAGAAGTATTCCTGTTTACCTACTGTATTAGTCAACCAAAGGGGTGCTGATGCAAAATACCAGAAATCTGTTGGCTTTTATAAAGGGGATTTATTTGGGGTAGAAGCTTACAGTTACCAGGCCATAAAGGGTAAGTTACTTCCCTCACCAAAATCTATTGCCACATGTTGGAGCAAAATGGCTGCCGACGTCTGCAAGGTTTCAGCCTTCCTCTTCTTCTTAAGGCTTCATGGTCCCAGCGTCTTCCAATATCACCTGTAGGCTGGGATAAATCTTGTCAATCTGCCGGGGTTCATTCCTCTCCCAGCTGAGCTGCTCTGGTCTCTCCACAAGGTCAGCTGTAGACTATCAGGCTCTCTCTCTTCCTGGGGCCTCTGCTGTGTCTATGCAGCTGTCTCTATTCCTCTGTATTCCTCTCCTGTGTATTTACTTCCCGGGGCTCCAGCATACAAGATTCCAACATCAAAACTCTAACTTTCTCTTCTGCCTTGTCGTTTTCTCTGTGAGTCCCTGCCCACCAAGGGGACATGGCCTACTGACATGGCCCAATCAAAGCCCTAGTCATAATTTAATCAAGTAAAAGTGAAACCTCTGAGTTCAATACAATCGAAGGGTATCACTAGCCCAGAGGAACAGACCAGTTTACAAACATAGTATTTTTGGAATTCATCAATAATATCAAACTGCCACACCTACCTAAAAGGATCATTAAGAAGGGAGTCTCCTTTCATTGTAGATATAGTCTTTATAGTACATTATCAAATGCATGTCTGATCAATAACTACACCCAAAGGCTTTTATAGAGGCCTAGTTTATCTATCAGGAATTTAAGTTTGGTATCTACTGCTTTTCACAAGTTTCATGAATACAAAGTTGAACAGATATTTCTACCTCCTTTTTAACTGGGGCTGCTTAAAAAAACACCAAAAATTATGATAAATGCAAAACAAGAATTGAACAATGTCAGCAGTTTTCAAATTTTGTGAGATTAAGGTAGCTTACATTAAAACTTTTGGGGTGGGGTCTGATAGATATGCCTTTGGTAGGAAATGATGCATAGGGAAAGTAGAAAATTTGAATTCAGTAAACATTTCATACAAATACCATTTATTTACATTTTATAGCCATGTGTTAGCTTGATTGCCTAATTTTATTTTGACAATAAATGACAGAGGTTCATAATTCACTTTCTTCTCCTTTCTCTACTTCATTTTGCTCCCACTTCACAAATATTCAATATGGAAAATATAACTATACAATTTTGCCAGGCATCTTCCCTGTCTTGAATAATCTTTTCTCTCTCCTTTTAAATGACACATTCTCCATATCTATTATTTGTTTATTTTACATTTTAAAATACTATGAAGCTGCTTTTAGTTTCTGTACTTTGCATTGATTTGTTAAGACAAACAGGTTCAGCAGATACCTTTACATTTTGTTAGGCTCCAGGAACTAAGAAATGACTGGCTTCCAAGAACAAACATTCCACAGCATTTTCACAAATAAAGTCCATTTTTAAAATAACATGATAACCTTTCTAGAATTTTATTTCAGGTTTTACATTTTTTAGCATCTAAAGGTCTATTTGAGATCCTTCACAATTGCTTAGTGACTATGTAATATTAGTGTCACTCTACAATAGGAAGTGACCTCCTTTATAGTAGAATTCATTTTCAATAATACTGTATATCATCCATTGGCTCCCATTAGCAGTAATTCCCAGCGTTTATATATTTCTGACTCCTAAAAATGAAGGATCCCAGCTCCTTGGGAAGGTGTTGGGAGAATTATTCAATTACCTGCTTTTAGAATCAAAACCCTTTTTTTTTTTTTAAGAAAAGGTTATTCTATACAAAGATGAATTATGTGGCAGTTGTTACATTTCAACTTGGTATTTCTCTTCTACTTAGCATGTCTACCAACCAAATACAGCCCTTAGAATCTTATAAAAATTATTTAAAAATCTTTCACGGAGAACATAGTACATTTTTTCTGTTTGAGCTCAGTTCAGTGAAATAAGTTGGAAAAACTCTACTTTAAGGAACATGTTTTACCTGCTACAAGAGAATCTGATCATACATACCACTTAGTCATATGTGATATGAACACAAATAAATTTGAAAGAGAACAGACCCATTTGTGCAAAGATTTAATTCAGAATCCAAAAACATGATCCTATGGAAAAACTTATAAAGTATATTATAGCTTTTTGAAAATAGTTGCTATTGCCCTGGAGAAAAATTACCTAGCACCAGAAAGCATTTTAAGAACTATCGTAAAATATTATTGAATGTGTCCTAAAAGTATGATTTTTTACACACTGATTTTCCCATTTCCTTGTTAACATAATGACTAATTAGGAGATAGATGGTCTTTTCTTCTCTACAACAACTCCTCTGGCTCCTTATTTGTTTATTTATTCATATGGTGTTAATATCTCTCGTTTGTTATTGTTTTCTAGTATTCTTATACTTTAAGAAGACAGGGATCATAGATAACCCTGTGCTGAAACTGACTAACATAGTACCACATTTAAATTTGCAAGCCATGAAGGCTTTAAATGATGATAGTTTTACTTCACTATAGCAACAAACGTAGCTATAATTCCATTTAATGCAATCCTCGAGTATTATCAATGAGTTAGGAAAAGTAGAATTTTCAGACAATAGAACAAAGGAAGACAGAAGGTAAGCAGTCTTGTTGACTGTAAACAAGCATGTAGGAATGACTTTACTTCTGTTTCTCTTTTGCTATGGAGAACTGAAAAGAAGAGTCATTATCACATCTGTCAAGAGAATGTAGCAAAAGACATAGTTTCACCATAATTATCCATCAATTCAGACCTTCTATGGATATGCAGGGAGTTTGAGACCCCATAGTAAAGGATCAGAAAAGCATGAAACAAATGACAAACTCAAAGATTTTTTTTTCCTCTGAAACTAAAAGGAGTGAATAAGATATATTAGTATTCATCACAGGTATCTACCTATGTTTCTGTGTGTCTTTTTTAAAAATTGAGACTCTCTAAAAGTTGAAAACTCATATAATAGATTATTACATTACAGTGCATTACATATTTGAAAGAGTCGGTGCATTTCTAAGTCTGATTTGAAAGCCATAAAACTTAATATTAAAGTGATTATAGAATTTCATCTGATAAATGCTGATAAATCTTAATAGTAAAAAAGTTAAATTTAGCTAACAAAGATGATCTGAGCCTGTAGCATAACACAGATGAATGCACCAGAGGTGTGTACTGAATCAAGGACATTATTATTTTCTTCCAAATTCAAGCTTTTGAGTGAAAAAAAATTCAAAAATATGTGGCAAAAAATAGAACTTTAAACTGGCTCATATATTTTACATAAAAAAATGGCTAGCATATATTATTCTTAAAATATAAAATCTCCTGATTCATGACTGCTGGGAGATGCAAACGATTAAGGAGCCTAAGAAATTCAAAATATGGGAAGAATTAGAGATGCAGGTGGAGATTGAGAAGATATATAAAAAAGGGAATTTTTCTGAGGGGTTATACATTATACAAGAAGATAGTTTTATTGGGAAGCATTTGGGAAAAGTGGGGGTTCCTTGTGTTTTTCTCTCCTTTTACTGAGGAATATAATCTTTCCCAGTTATCCTCAGCAGAATTCTCTCAGGTCCATCGCTTAACTCAGCTGAATATATAAAAGTGATGTGGGGTCTGTTAGAAAGGAAGAGAAGGTACAAATTGCAGTTGGGTAGGCAACTAATCATGTACAAGTTGGAGGACTATGAGGTAATACATGAAGAGGAACATTTACTCATATTCTAAAATTTAGTCAGGCCAGTTCCTAAGACTTCATGCAAATTAGTTAAAAAGTAATCTTTCCAGAAAGTAAATTGTGGGGCAAGATGGCAGCAGAGTAAGGCGCTCCAAAATTCAGCTCATCCTAGAGGAGACCAGAAGAACATCCTGCAACATCCTTGAAAAATAGAAAGAGAAGACTGCCCATCTGCAGTGAAGATTTGTGAGTAGAGCACTCCATGCTGTGGAGGCCATTGTCCATTCTCCACTGGCAGTGCAAGCCCCTCAGGAGCTATTCCATGGCTGGTGCTGGATGCTCCATTTCCCAAAAATGAGGGAGGAAGAGAAGTCAAACACTGACTTCAGCTACAGAGTAGTAAATTTGGCTGGCTAAAGCCCAACCCTAAGAACAGCTAAAGTTTGAACATGCCCGAGTTGGAAAGAGGCAGTAGCCTCCATTTTAACTCCACTCCCAGCATGAGAGCAAGTGAGGCTGATTGAAAATCATAGTGAAGTAGGAACTGGCTTCTTCCCACCCACATCAGAGTACAACCCTAGCCTAGGGCCCAGCCCCACCTCCAGCAGGGAAGAAGCTGGTAGGACCTGGACCAGCCTCTCCCAGCAACCTCAGGTGATTTCAATTGGCACAAACTGGAAAGTCAGACACCTGGGGCTCCATGCCCAACCCCAATAGAATAGAAGGGGACCTGTGTTCCTCCAGCCTCTGTGGGCAACTGCAAGTGCTTTGGCCCACGTAGACTGATTTGTTGAGCATCTCGGATTCCATCCCTGCATCCCTGCCCCTCACACACATACACATAGGATAGGAGGGGTGCTGGTGCTGTTGTTTCTTCATCTTCTCTGGGCAACTGCAGGTACTTTAAGCCCATAAAGACTGGGTACTCAGACATTAGCAGCTCCATCCCTGGCCCCAATAGGATTGGAGGGGAGCTGCGTTTCCTTAGCCTCTTTGGGCAACTACTTTCGGCCTGCCTGGACTGGTTGTTGAGTGACTAGGCCTCCACTCTCACCAAGCACCATAAGCTAGGAAGGGGCTGGTGTTTCCTCAGGCTCTCTGGGCAACTGCAGGCACTTTTGGCCTGCAAGAACTAGACTGTTGGGCACCCATGTCTCCAACCCCACCCCCAAAAGGACAAGAGGGGGGCAGTGTTTCCTAGATTCTCTGGGGAATTACAGGTACTTTCAGCCTGAACAGACTGGTTTATTGAGCAACTTCGATTCCATCCCTGATCCCCACCATAAGATAGGATGGGATTAGTGTTTCTTCAACCTCTCTGGCCTACTGCAGGTGCATTCAGCCTGCGCAGACTGGATACTTGGACACCTGTAGATGCTCCCTACCCCCCCAATAGGATTGAAATTATACAAAGCACTTTTTCTCATCATAATGGAATAAAGCTGGAAACAACAGGCAGAAAAAGGGAAAATTCACAAACATATGTTGATTAAACAACAAATTCTTAAATAATCAGTGGGTCAAAGAAAAATTTTCTATAGAAATCAATAAATTTCTCAAGATGAATGAAAATGAGAGAACAAAGTATCAGAACTTATGGCATGCAGCGAAGGCAGTGCTGAGAGGGCATTTATAGCCCTTAATGCTTACATTAAAAAAGAAGAAAAAGCTAAAATCAATGACCTAACTACAGAGCTGGAGGAACTAGAAAAATAACAGCAAACTAATCCTAAAGCAAGCAGATGGAATGAAATAAAAAAGATCAGAGCACAAATAAATGAAATTGAGAACAAAAAATGGTATTGAGAATTAACAAAACCAAAAGTTGGTTCTTCAAGAAGATTAACAAAATCAACAAACCCTTAGCAAGACTGACAAGAAAAAGAGAGAAGATGAAAATATGAAAAAACTGAAAATGGAAACTTTATTATTGACCACACAGAAATAAAAGACACCATAAAAAGATACTATCAACAACTGTACATCAACAAACTAGAAAATGTAGAGTTTTAACAAGTATTCAAAGAAGATTGAATACCAATCATATTCAACCTCTTCCAAAAAGTTGAACAAGCAGGAACACTACCAAACTCATACAATGAAGCCAATATCACCCTAATACCAAAGTCAGATAAAGATATTACAAAAAAAATCACAAACCGATTTATCTAATGAATATGAATTCAAAAATCCTAAACAAAATACTTTCTGATCAAATCCAACAACACATTAAAAGAATTATTCATCATGATCAAGTGGGTTTTATACCCAGTGTTGCAGGATGGTTCAACACAAGAAAATCAATCAGCATAATACACCACATTAATAAAGAAGAAAAATCACATGATCCTATTGATTGACACAGAAAAGACATTTGACAAAATACAGCATCCTTTCTTGGTAAAAATACTTCAAAAGAAAGGAATTGAAGGAAACTTTTTCAACACAATAAAGGTCATATATGAAACCCACAGCTAACATTATAGTCAATTGTGAAAGATTGAAAGCTTTCCCATTTAGATTGGGAACAAGAATAGGATGTCCATTGTCACTCCTGTTATTCAGTTTTGTGCTAGAGGTTCTAGCTAGAGCAATCAGGCAAGAAAAAGAAATAAAATGCATCCAAATTGGAAAGGAAGAAGTAAAACTTCCACTATTCACTCATGACATGATATTATACCTAGAAAGTCCTAAAAAATCTAAAACAAAGTTGCTAGAGCTAATAAATGATTTCAGCAGAATGGCAGGATGCAAGATTAATATGCAAAAACAGTAATGTTTCTGTACTCTAGTAATGCACAATCTGAGGATGAAATCAAGGGGAAAAATCCATTTACAATAGTAGCTAAAGTAATCAAATATTTAGGAATGAACCTAACCAAGGATGCAAAGCACTTGTATTCAGAAAACTATAATGCATTGCCAAAAGAAATTTTAAAACCACCTAAATAAATGGAAGAATATTCTGTGTTCATAAGTTGGAAGACTAAATATCATTAAGATGTCAATTCTACCCAAATTGATATACAGGTTCAATGCAATCCTGATAAAAATTCCACCTGCATTTTTTAAAGAAGTGGAAAACACAATTATCAAATTTATTTGAAAGGTAAAGGGCCCTGAATAGCCATAAACATTTTAATAAGGAAGAGGAAAGTTGGACGACTCGCACTTGTGGACTTTAAATCATATTACCTAGCTACAGTGGTATAAAACAGCAGGGTACTGGCATAAATATAGACATATATACCAATGGAACTGAATTGATGGTTCAGAAATATCTATGACCTCACATCTGTGGTCAAGTGATTTTTGACAAGGCTGTCAAGCCCTCCCAGCTGGGGCAGAATAGTCTATTCAACAAATTGTGCTGGAAGAACTGAATATCCATATCAAAAAGAAAGAAAGAGGACCCCTATCTCACACCTTAAACAAAAATTAACTCAAACTGAATCAAAGACGTAATATAAAAGTTAGAACCATAAAGCTCATAGAAGAAAATGTAGGGGAACATCTTCAAGACCAGGTAGTAGGTAGTGGATTTTAAAACCTTACTCCTAAAGCATGAGCAACAAAAGAAAACATTGCTAAATGGGACCTTCTCAAACCTAAACTCTTTTGTGACTCAAAGGACTTTGCCAAGAAGGTGAAAAGGAAGCCCACCCAAAGGAAGAAAATATTTGGAAACCATGTATCTGATAAGATTTTGATTTCCATTCTATATAAAGAGATCATACAACTCAATAATAAAAGAACAAGCAATCCCATTAAAAATAGGCCAAAGACTTTAACAGACATTTCTCCAAAAGGGGAACTATAAATAGCCAAAAAGCCAATGAAGAAATGTTCAATATCAGTAGCTATTAGGGAAATGGAAATCAAAATGACAATGAGATACCATCTCACACTGCATAGAATGGCCATTGTTAAAAAGCAGAAAACATTAAGTGCTACAGAGGATGTGGAGAAATAGGAACAGTCTTTGACTGCTGGTAGCAATGTAAATGGTGTAGCGTCTATGGAAGAATGTTTGGCAGTTCCTCAGGAAGCTAAATATAGAACTACCATATGATCCAGCAATTCCTCTATTAGGAATATATCCAGAAGAACTGAAAATTGTGTCACAAACAGACATTTGCATACAGATATTCATAGCAGCATTATTCACAATTGCCAAAAGATGGAAACAATCCAAGTGTCCATCAATGGATGAATGGATAAACAAAATGTGGTATATACATATAACAGAATTCTATGCTGCTGTAAGAAATGAAATTGGACACATATGATATCATGGATGAACCTTGAAGACATTACGTTAAGTGAAATAAGCCAGACACTAAAGGGTAAATATTGCATGGTCTTAAAAACATGAACTAAATGTGAAGAATAAATGCATGGAGTTAAAATCTAGAGTGTAGGTTATTAGGAGATAAGAGGAGGGCTGAGAAGGTGTACTAATGCTTATTGAATGTAGAAGTTTTAATTAACTTGATTTGTAAATGCATAAAAATGGATAGAGTTGATGGTAGTGAGTAGAACTAACACAGCTGGTGTATAAATGGGATTGTGGCTGAAAAAGGTAGTCTAGGGATGTAAATGTCATCTGACAGAGAGCTAGAGAATAACCTAGGGATTGAATAACATAGTGTACCAAGAGGTGGATAAGAATTGTGGGAAAGTGGACGTAGCTGAAGCAGTTGAATGCCTGCTTTCCACATGGGGGGACCCAGGTTCAGTTCCTGGTGCCTCCTAAAAACAAAACAAAAAACAAACAACAGGTAGGCAAATGGAAAAAACAACTCAGGGAAGTCAATATGGTTCAGTGGTTGAGTACCAGCTTCCTACATATGAGGTCCTGGGCTCAATCCCTGGCCCTGGTACCGAAAAAAAAAAATTTTGGTTAATAGTACAAATACACGAATGCCTTTCTATGAACTAGAACAACTGTATATTACTATTGCAAGGTAGTAAGAATGTGGAGAAGCATGGGAAAATTACAATTAATGTAACCTATGGACTATAGTCAACAGCAATACTGCAATATTCTTGCATCAATGCCAAAGATGTACTGTGTTAATAGTAGGAGGGTATGGAAAAATATATGCCCAAAGTACACTATGGCCCATAGTTAGTGGTAATAGTCTGAAGATATTATCTCATAATTTGTAACAAATATTCCAAAAAAACTGTGTTGGTGGAGAGTTGTTGTATGGGAATTCCACATATGTGAATGATTGGTTTGTAAGTTGGCAACTTCTCTAATAAAAATATATTTTAAAAAGCAATCTTTCCTAAAGATACTTTATGACTATTTTCTAGAAATTTATATTAATAACTAAACAAATACATTCTAACTACAAGGGAATGTTACCCCTTGGTACCTGGATTCAGGAAACAGTATATGGAGTGTAGAATGTTTAAACTGAGTCATAAGGGATGAGTATAAATTAGTTTCATAAAGAGAAGGGGTGGGTGAATTGTGGCAAAGGGCAAATAATGAGCAAGGTCAATGAGGCATAAAATGCCATAGCAAGAGACGGCAGAGAGTGGACAGGGTGCGGCACGGGTGTCTATGCTGTGGGTGTGTGGAGTAAGAAGCTTGGGACATCTATCTGGACAGATCGACGGTGTGGACTGAACCATAGAGATTCGTGAATTTTAAGCCTGCCTGTGGTGCTTAACACAGTCGGCTGACCCCCACCCTTATGGGGAAAAAAAAAAAAGCCAGCTGGAACAGCGACTCCCGTCACTCCAGTAACTGGGTGACCCGACCTGGTGGGAGGGGGCGTTTTATGAGGGGGGAGCTCTGGTAAGAGAGCTTTATTGTCTGGGGATTTGGCTTCCTGAAGCCCCCAGCAACTTAGATGAACAAAACAGCTGCAGTGAATCAGACCCGGAGGAGGGAAGGGGTTAATCTTCTAGGGAGTTGAGTAGCCAAGAAGTGCAGGAATTAGCCCCGGCCCGTGGAGCTGGGAAGAGGGGCAATCCCCAAAAGAGGGAGAGTTCTGACAGAAAGTAGAGAGGGGATATTTTAGCTGTCGATCTGGCTGCCTGAACCCCCTCATAACTTTGGGGAGCAGATAAGCCAGCTTGAAGTAGCGCCAGGCTGAGGGGAAAGGTGAATCTGCAGTTAACCTCATTTAGACGCAGGCCGATGACGCAGGGGCTCTGATCCAGAAGGGCGGAGTCTGCCAGAGTGCAGTTTTTAGCGTTCTACATATCAGACTTTTGCGTCCCTGGGGAATGCAAAAATTGGGAAGTGCTTGATTAGTTTCCAGGACCCCAGTTAGAGACTCTTCCGTGAGGGGGGTTGTCTAGAGAAGGATTTATTTTTGGTCCCATATTACGCCAATAAATAA
>JAQZBX010015686.1:0-37274 GCA_029593785.1 Cabassous unicinctus | reverse complement strand
GTTGAGATACTGTAAAAGAAAATATCTCTGTGCAGGGAGGAGAATAATATGGTATGTAACTACCCTGGGAAAGATTTTAATTGGAGCCTGTCACTGAGTGATTAATGTAGAAGTCATATGAATATGACTTGATTTTTATGGAGAAACCTTTTATGATCTCTCATTTCCTTCCCAGAAGCAGAAATCTCATACTCAAAAGAATTGCATTACATGAAGTCAGTTGCCAGAAGATTTTTCTCACAGATCCAGAATGACCCAACATGTGTTAACTCATGAAAAAATCCCTACTTCAGCAATCTTTTGGGAAAAGCCTTTATTGGCCAGTCATCTTACAATCAACAAAAGCAAATTTCCAACAAAGTAAATCATATCAATGTCATCTAATTGGTAAATCATTTATTCAATGTTCTGGCCTTACACAATATAATGGTAGTCACATAAGGGAGAAACTATGTGAATACCATCTATGTGGAAAAGCCTTCAGTCAATATTCTGTCCTGAGACAACATGGGAGAGCTCACACTGGAGAGAAATGCTATGATTGTCATTTATGTGGGAAAGCCTTCTCTCAGTGTTCTGTTCGAGAAGACATGAAAGAACACACACTGGAGAGAAAACTTATAGCTGACATGTATGTGAGAAAGTCTTCACATATAATTATAGACTTAGATGACATGAGAGGACTTACACTGGAGAGAAACCCTATGAATGTCATCTATGTGGGAAAGCCGTCACTTATTGTCCTGTCCTCAGACAACATGAGAGAACTCATACTGGATAGAAACCATAAAAATACCATCTCTGTGGGAAATCCTTCCCCTATGATAGTAGCCTATGATGACCTGAGAGAAATCACAGCCAAAAGAAATCTTAGGAATGTCATCTATATAGAAAAGCCTTCACTCAATGTTCTGTCCTGAGATTAAAGAAAACTCACACTGGAGAGATAACATAAATACCATCTATGTGGAAGAAACCTTAAATTATTTTTGTAACCTGAGAGAATTGAAAGTGGAAGGAAACACTGTGAATGCCATGTGTAGGAAAGGTTTCAGCCAATGTTCTGTCCTTAGATTAGATAAGATAACTCAATATAAATGTTTTGAATGTGGAAGTGATTCCAGCCCTTGAGTTAAACATTAACGTAGTAGAGAAGTCAAACACTGAATAAACACATTGTAACTAATCTGGTAGAAGTTTTTGTCATCCTGACTACTTCCCAATTTAAGACAATTTATACCAGAGAGAATCAATATGCTACCTATATAGCAAAGCCTTTAGTAGATGGTCTGATGATTTACAACATAAGCATTCATAATACAAACATAATGAAAATGGGAGAGTCTTCTTCCCCTGTTCCAACTGATAGACAAGTCTTAACCAGAGGATGAAACCCCTGGAGGGAGTGCCAGATAATTCATGCTGGAGATGTTATTCATGAAAAATCACACAAAGTCATTTATTCATACAGCAACACTTATAGGGAAACTGAGAATTCACACTGTGTTAAATTCTTATCAGTTTCATGAATGAAGACATGTCTTCAGTTATCACTTATTGCTTAGCAATAATATTCTTATGTTAATAAAACAACAGTACCAAAGTCAATTAAGAAAAATCTTCAGCTGGATTTCACATCAGAAAATTCATAGTGCAAAAAATAAAATTTATATGGACACTATAGCTGACAATTCAGCAAAGAGTCAAGAATTTCGAAGAAGACTTAAAATTGAAATTATGTATGATAGCAATGTAGAATTATGTAGTAACCTGGGTATACTGAATGATGACTTCTTTTAGAAGTAATATGAAGTGAAATTAATTCAATAGGTTAATACTTGCATATATGTAAGCACCAAATATTGTTGCTGACAATCTAATATGTTACCCAAATTCTACTTTTGTTTTTATGCAGTTTTAAACACAGGTTTGAATCAATCAGAATATAACTTTCCATGTTAATTCAAACCCTTAGAACACAACATTATGATTCTTAACTATTATCTTAGTATTAAAAATATTCATGGCAAGGATGAAGATAAACATGGAAAAAGAAACATACCTTAGAAATAGAGTATTATAGTTCATAAATATTCCTCTTCAAATACAATTTTATATTGCCATCAAAATTTAGAAAGGAAATAAAAGGAAACAATTTAAATAAAATAAAATACACCAGTCATGGAGAATTGTGGTTACATAGCCTAGAGAATTCCCCAGAATCCAGAATCTGTCACTGTGTCATTCCATACATTTAGCATTTTATCACAAAAAGACATTTGCCAACAAGAACATAGAGATCACACCAAACAAATATGAGAAAATACATTGAAGACATAGGGAGTGTTCAGTCTTCCGAATGCCAATGTTCAGTGTCCAATTTTCAGAATGTCCAATTTTCAGTAGGAAGGAACCTGCCTCACCTCCAATTTTGACACAGGGGGCCTTTCCCATAATACCACTGCAGCTTAGACTATAAACCACCCTTAGGGAGTGCATTCCAGGGGGAGAATAAAAAGAGTGGTTGGGTATATTGAGATTGGAATTTTGCATTTGTAGCCTAAACATGGAACTCCTTGATCCTCCACTCCCTCAAAGTTGAATATTTCCCAACATACATTCCAGCACTTTTTCTTACAGCGAAGTCTTTAGTGCACAAATACCTTTGGATGGGGTCACCACCCAATAAGTTCTTTCTGATCACCTTTAAGTAGTGGCTATTTGTTTTCTGTTCCAGTGTCCTCTCACCCCTTTACTGCTGGGCAGGAGTATGTCTTTTTGGGGATCACTTATGCTGTAAATCAGGAATCTAGATCTGCTTGGAGTCCAGTCTGAACACTTTATCTGAACACTTTCCAGAGGTGTTTCTCCACATCTACAATAGTGGTGCCAACTGCCACAATCTGCATGAGAATTGCTTTCCCAAATCCAGAGTAGGTGTCCATAATTGTTTCTTTCTATGACAAACTCATCTCCTTTGAGTTTTGCAGTTTCCTCCATGAACAAAGCCATATCATCTGTTTGAATAACTTTTGTCATCCATTTTCTTGCTTTCTCTAAAGAGGCTTGTGATTTTCACCACTTGTGCACCTGTATCTAAGAGACCCATGATGATTTGCATACCCCCTTTCCCCATCCACCGTAATGGGGACATAGGGTTTCTAATCCCTGGCAGGGACCCAGTTTCCTTGGCTCCATCCCTCAACATTCTTTTTGAATGAGAAAGATGAGGGTACAGGTGATGGGGAGCATCATTCCTATCCAATTCATCATGTTCACCATCAGAATTGTCTTTCTTACCATCCTGGATTATGCAAAAAGTGGCCTTAGTAACCCATGTGTTCCTCTTTCCTGGGCTGCATCTGGTGTTTGTTGGGCAGCTCTGCAGGGTTTTAAACGTTTCCAGGCATATGTGCCCTCTTACTCCTACTCTTTTATGCAGTGTAACAGGGCCTTAATCTCTTACATAGAGAGACCACCTTCTGCCCCTTAATTTTGGGAGCTCTTCTATATGGAACCCATTCAATTCTTCTTTGTCTATCACCTGGTTTGGTAACCAAAACCACATTGCCCTGAGCGTGGGCTGATCCTGTCCCTTCCTTTATCTCTCCTTGGTCATTCTTTGTGTTCCTTTTTGGCCTTGGTGGGACAGCTTCCCATTGTTGTCTTCAATCTTCCTGGCCACCTCAGTGAAAATGACTGATGCTGTGCTGCTAATTCCACCCCAAAGCAAGGTATTGGGGTTGATCTTTTGTACCACTTCACCTGCTAATATTCCTGAGGATAATAGAAAGTATATGGGAGTGTAACCCTGGACAGACCATCTTTTTATTAATGACATAAGAGGCAGGGCTGTCTCATCAACAGCCTGACCAGGAATTGGATGATGTAGTCACATGTCTTTACTTGAAGGGCAATTGTGGCCTCATGAATAGTGTCCAGGGAATTTACTTTTTAAAAATATATACAATTAATGCAATTATTTTTTAAAAAACTTTATTCCCCCCTGAGATGGTGCCCTCATTTGTCTGCTTGTTGTCTGCTCATCTTCTTTAGGAGGCACTGGGAACTGAATCTGGGACCTGCCATGTGGGAGGTGAGTGCCCAACCACTTGAGCAACATATGCTCCCTACTGGTTCCATTGTCTGCTGGTTGTGGCATCTGATCATCTTCTTTAGGAGACACTGGGAACTGACACCTAATTGCTTGAGCCACATGTTCTCCCCTGGGATTTACTTTTTGAGGCATCTCCCACAGTTGGGCATATCACTATCATGCCACTAACCTTACAGACTAAGAGTGACATGTGTTTGCCTTCATTCCTGTCCTGTTGGTTGTCCTGCTTCATGCAGGCAAAAATACATTTCAGCAGCATGTCAGTGGTTAGCTTCCCCAACAGACATCGGAGTCTTAACAGATGTGCTAAACAAAGCACATGACACTCCCCTGTCTTTTGCCCATATCTGTCTTTTCACTAATGTATTTAATTTTCAGGAAAATATTTCAATGGTTTCATTGTAAGCAATGCTGAGATGGTTCTGTGTTAAGAAAAAGTAACTTTGGACCTGTAAACAGTCTTCATTCAGTGGAGCTCCCTGCATAGGGTCCCAAACTCTCCTTGTGGGACATTTCAACCATTGAAACCTTTTGTGGGTCAGCAGGTGTCCATCAGCCTGGGTATAATTTCCTTACTCTTCCTAGGATCCACCTCCGGCCTCTCTGCTCCATCTACCTCACCTTTTGTGTTCACCTGGGTATTGTTTACATCTCACTTGTGCTCATGCAGCCAGAGGGAGGCCAGCACCTCAGTCAGTGAATTACCCACCAGGGGCTAGTATCACCCTGGGATGGCTGAACTAATGAATCCTTACACCTCCACCATGTCATGCTGTGCTTTGTTGGCATACCAACTTTTGGGGCAAGGCATCAATTACCACCTATAAGGGAGGAGTCTCACCACATGTAGGAGAGCAAAGAGTTCTTGCAAGTGATGGGATCATCAAGAAAATACACATCTTAGGCACTAGATGGAACAATATTAACTCAGAAGAGACAAAGCAAGGTCAGCTTCAGTAGTGGGATTAGATCCCTCATGACCAGTGTCCAACTTCACAGCTGATGCAGAGAGGTGGTCCATATGCACCCCTCTCATGTAATATAGGCAAGGTACCTGGCTCCCTCCACATCAGGAAAAGATGTTACCAGAAGGGTGGGCCAGCTGCTATAAAATCACACACATACTTGGCCAGTCTCCTGTGAATGTTTACACAATGCTCTGGGCAAAAAGGGAAGGAATGTTCCAACAGGCCACCATTGGCAAGGGAATGTCCTTTATCTCCAGGGATCCCAGAGAATGAATTGAGCCCATATTTATCTCATTGCAGAAGCCAGACTTACATACCTATGCCTAATCACAAGATTTATTTGTGGGTCTCAGAAATGGAGGACAGGCCTCACTCAGAGCATCTGTTTTACTTTCCATATAATCTGAACTGTAACAAGTTCATTGTATTTCTGTTGATTGATGCTTTTTATTTAGATTAGAGACATAAAATGAGAATTTGTGAGGAGCAAGTTCTCTTAAAGACACACAAATTATAACTATTTCTTCAGGCTGACATTTGTTCCTTAGAGCCTTGTTCAAGTGAAGTTTAAATTAATTTTTATTATTTAGCCACTATAAAAAATTTGGTTAGAAATGCAAGACCATGTAATCTACCAGATTTTAAAGCTCATTCTGGTTGATGAGAGAATTAAATTCCTTGTGATTGGTGAACTGAGAAACCCATTTTTTGCACAATGTCAACACACACATTCAAAAAAGCTTTCCCATCACAATGAAATGTAATTTTATGGGGCTATATTCTAAGAATGACAATATCCTGGCCCCATTCAACTTTATAGGACATTAAAAAATCTTGATAATCAATATTACTCTGCTATTTTCTCTCATAACACAAACCTTCCTTTAGGAAACATGAAGATTCATATTCAATCAAATAGAACATATATGAAATAGTCTGTTCAATTAGGCACCAAACATAAAATCTCTCCTTATTTTCTAATTTTTCTCCTCAATCATTCACAAGTCTTTCCCTGCCCATTGAGGA
Organism: Cabassous unicinctus; assembly: GCA_029593785.1. NCBI lineage: Eukaryota > Metazoa > Chordata > Mammalia > Cingulata > Chlamyphoridae > Cabassous > Cabassous unicinctus. The sequence continues at coordinate 31,163 of JAQZBX010015686.1, read as the reverse complement.
ACTAAAAAGTTTAATGAAAGAGAATGCTGGTATGCTGAAACTCAGATTGCTTATTTTGTAATGACAGCTTAGTTTATGCAATTATTCTAATTAAAATAGAAAATAGTTTGGTTTGTATTTTAAGGACACCATGAAATTATCCTAAGTATCTTTCAATATCTCTTACATGGATATCCTAGGGATTGCTTTTCCATTTCTTGTATTCTCACTCCCAAACCAATCAGAACTGGCCACAGTTACTGTACATTCTCAGTTAAAAAAGTGGTCAAGAGTATTAGAAAAACAAGTGTTAAAAAAGACTCACCATTAATTGTTTTAACTACTATAGGTCCCTAGAGGTGTGCCAAGGTCTTTTCTGGCTGTATCTTCATATGGGGTAGAAGTTATTGGTGTAGAACACAATCCCACCTGCTGAAAAGCAGTTTTAAGAGAAGTGATATACTGTGTGCCAAAATTCATTATCAAACCATTTTAATAATTAAATATTTTTATTTTTAAAATGTATACTGTGGTATTGTGATTTTTCAAATGATATTTCTAATTTATGCCCATCTGAGTCATGAATTGGGAACTCCAATCAACTGTTTTAGTAGGTTCCCTATTACATCACCTACTCTAAGAAACTGGAGATTCCAACACACTGTTTGGGTTGGTGGGCACATATATTTTCCCATTCTCACATTTCTAGTTTCCACAGTTTCCTTAGGTTTCTGCTCATCTCTCCATTTCCTCTTTGCAATTCCACCATTTCTTTAATGAAGGAATCCGTTTTCAAAGACTTTAAAGTCTGTACAATTCTCCAAATGACAATTTACTTGATGACTCAGTCATTTATCATGATACCCACTTTACCATAAGGGAAATTCAGGGACCAGGTGATTTTGTGAATGGATTAAAGAAATGAAATTTATAGAACACAAATGCATATCAAGAAATATTGAAGACAACTTTTAAATTAATTTGTTTGCATATCGCTAGATTTTTTCCTTGCTGAATTATTTTTCTTTTTTTTAATTTAAACTTTTTATTATAGAAGTTGTAAGCTACAAAACATTCATGCATAATGTGAAGAATTCCAATAGATCACCCTTCCACCAGCACTTTACATTGTTGTCAATATTTGTTACAGATTATGAAAGACCATGATCAGACTATTATAACTAGTTTTGGTCCATAGCGTACACTTGGTATATTTTTTCCATACACCCCCTATTATTAACACTATTCATTAGTATTGTACTTTTGCTATAGCTCATGTGAGAACACTCTCATTGTTGTACTGTTCACTACAGCCCATCTTCCACCACATGCACATGGTTCACTGTGTTGTACAGTCTTACACCTTGTACATTCTATCCAAAGTGTACACTCAGTGGCTGTCACTTTCATCACAGACTTGTGTGATCATTGACAAATAAACTATGAATGTTTTCCTTGGTCAAAAGAAAAAATCCCATAACCCCTAACACTGACCCTTGGCATTGATATAGTACCTTTGTTGACATTGGTTTAAGAATATCACAATATTGCTAACTATAGTCAAAAAGTTACATTATTTTCCCCTTCTATCACTGTATTCTTACCACCTTTTAATAGTGACATACATTTGTTCTAGATCATAGAAAAACATTCTTATATTTGTATTATTAACCACAATCCTTATTCACCTCCAGGTTCACTATGTTATTCAGTCCCTAGATTATTCTCTAGCTTTCTTTCAACTGACATTTACATCCCTTGACTACTCTTTTCAGCCACACTCCCATTTATAAACAAAACATATTAGTTATACATATTTTAATGTGCTATGATCAACTCTATCTATTTCCACACTTTTACAGTCAAGATAATTGAAAATTCTATCTATATTAAGCATTGGTGTTTCTTAGTTCTCATCCTGTCTTCTAGTAACCTATACTCTGGGTTTTAACACCATGTTTTTATTCACGATAATTAGTTCATATTGTGAGACCATACAATATGTGTCCTTTTGTGTCTGGATTATTTCACTTAGCATAATGTCCTCAAGCATCATCCCCATTATCATGTGTCCCAAATTCATAATCATTTCTTCTTACAGCAGCATAGTATTCCATCACATATATATACATATATATACCACATTTTATTTATCCATTCATTGGTTGATGCATACTTGTGTTGTTTCCATCTTTTGAAAATTTTGGATAATGCTGTTATGAACATCAGTGTGCAAATGTGTTTTCACACCCCTGTTTTCAATTCTCCTGGATATATTCCTAGTGGAAGGTTTGCTTGATCATATAATAGTTCCATATTTTGTTTCCTGTGCCTTTCACAAGGGTTGCACCATTCTACATTCCCACCAAGAGTGAAAGAATGTTCTGTGTATCCACACCGTCTCCAGCACTTGTTGCTTTCTGTTTTTTAAATAATGGCCATTCTGTGAGGTCTGAGATGATATCTCACTGAAGTTTTCATTTGCATTTCCTAGTAGCTAGTGATATTGAATATGTTTTCATGTGCTTTTTTGCCATTTGTATTTCCTCCTTCGAAAAAATGTGTATTCAAATCTTTGCCCCTTTTTAATTTGGATTGCATGCTCTTTTATTGCTGTGTTATATGATGTTTTTATATAACATGGAAATTAAGCTCTTTTAAGATATGTGGTTTCCATATATTTTCTCCCATTGAGTGTGCTGACTTTTCAAACCTTCTTGACAAAGTCCTTTGGAACAAAAAATTTCAGTTTTAACAGGTCCAATTTATCCATTTTTCTTTCATTGCTCATGCTTTTGTGTAAGGTTTAAGAAACCACCACATACCACCAGGACTTGAAGATATTTCCTTATATTTTCTTTTAGGAGTTTTATACTTCTTGCTTTTATAATTAGGTCTTGATACATTTTGAGTTATTTTTTTGTGTAAAGAATGAGGTAAGGATCCTCATTCTTTTGGGTATGGATATCCAGATCTCCCAGTACCATTTGTTGACTAGAATATTCTGCCCCAGCTGGGTGGGTTTGAAAACCATGTCAAAAATCAATTGACCATAAATGTGTCTGTTTCTGAAACATCAATTCAATACCATTGGTCTATATGTCTATCTTTATGCCAGTCTCATGCTGTTTCTTTATCACTATAGCTATGTAATATGAATTGAAGTGTGAAAGTGAGAATCCTCCAAGTTTGTTCTTCCTTTTTGAGATGTTCCTGGGTATTTGGGGCTCATTACCTTTCCAAATAAATTTGCTAATTGAGTGTTTTAAAAAGACTTTTGGAATTTTTATTTGGAATTGCATTGAATCTGTATATCAATTTGATTACAATTGACATCTTAAAGATATTTAGGCTTCCCATCCATGAACACGGAATGTTCTCTCATTTATTTAGGTCTTCTTTGATTTCTTTTAGCAATGCACTGTAGTTTTCTGAATACAAGTACTTTACATCCCTGGTTAAATTTATTCCTCAATGTTTTATTCTTTTTGTAGCCATTATAAATGGAATTTTTTCATGACTTCCTCCTCAGGTTGCTCATTACTACTGTATAGAAACAGTACTGATATTTCCATAATAATCTTGTATCCTGTCACTTTGTGGAATTCTTTTGTTAGTTTTAGTAGCTTTCTTGTACACTTTTGGGGATTTTCTAGGTGCATGATCATATTGTTTGCAAATACTGAAAGTTTTACTTCTTCCTTTCCAATTTGGTTGCCTTTTATTTCTTTTTCTTGCCTGAATGCTCTTGCTAGAACATCTAGGACTATATTGCAAACAGTTGTTATGGTGGGCATCCTTGTCTTGTTCCTGATCTCACTGGGAATTCATTCAGTCTTTCACCTCTTAGAATAATGTTAGCTGTGGGTTTTTCATATATGCCCTATATCATGTTGAGAAAGTTTCATTCTATTCGTATCTTTTGGAATGGTTTTTTTCAAGAAAAGATGCTGGAATTTGTCAAATGCCTTTATTGCACCAATCAAGATGATCATGTGATTTTTCTTTGATTTATTAATGTGGTGTCTTATGCTGGTTGATTTTGTGTTGAATCACCCTTTTCTGCCTGGGATAAAACCCACTTGATCATGATGAATAATTCGTTTAATGTGTGATTGGATTTGATTAATGAGTATTTTTTGAAGATTTTTGCATCTCTTTTCATTAGGGAAATGGGTGTGTAACATTCTTTTTTTCATAATATCTTTATCTGGCTTTGGAATTAGGGAGGGTGATATTGGCTTCATGGTATGAGCTTGGTGGATTTCCTTCCTGTTAAATTTTTTGGAAAAGTGTTAGTAAGATTGGTATTATCTTTGAATGCTTTGTAGAATTCACCTGTGAAGCCATCTGGTCCTAGGCTTTTCATTTTGGAGAGTTGTTTGATGACTGTTCCAATCTCCTTGCTTATGATTGGTTTGTTGAGATTTTCTATTTCTTCTAGGGTCATTGTAGGTCATTTGTATGTTCCTAGGAATTTTTCCATTTGATCTACATTGTCGAAGTTCTTAACATACAGTTGTTCATAGTATCCTCTTATGACCTCTTTCATTTCTGTGGTGTCATTTTCATTTCTGATTTTATTTATTTGTAGAGTCTCTTTTTTCTTTGTCAGTCTAGCTATGAGTTTGTCAATTTTATTGATCTCGAAGAAATACCTTTTGATTTTGTTAATTCTCTCCTTTTTCTGTATCAGTTTCATTTATTTCTGCTCTGACCTTTGTTACTTCACTCCTTCTGCTTGCTTTGGATATAGTTTGCTGTTGTTTTTCTAGTTCCTCCATCTGTTTAGTTAGTTAATTTATTTTAGCTATTCTTTTTAATGTAAACATTGAGAGCTATAAATTTCCCTCTCAACAGTTATTTTGCTGTCTCCCATAGGTTCTAATATGTTTTGTTCTTATTTTAATCCATCTGGAGATATTTATTGAGTTCACATGCAGGTTTTCTTTGACCCACTAATCATTTAAGAGTGTTTTGTTTAATCTCAATACTTTTGTGAATTTTCCCTTTTGCTTCCCATTGATTTCCAGCTTTATTCCATTATGATCAGAGAAAGTGTTTTGTATGTTTTGATCTTTTTAAATTTATTGAGATCTTTTTTTGACCCAACATATTATATACCCTGGTGAAAGATCCATGAGTACTTGGGAAGAATGTATATCCTGCTGTCTTGGGTTGCAATATTCTGTAAATGTCTATTAGGTTTGGTTCATGTATCATATTCCAGCTCTCTCTTTCTCTATTGGTCCTCTGCCCAGATGATCTATCCCATGATGAGAGTCATGTATTGAAATCTCCAACTATTATTGTAGAGATGTCTATTTCTTCTTTTGGTTTTGCCAGTGTTTCCCTCATGTAATCTGGGGCATCCTGGTTAGGTGCAAATACATTTTTGATTGTTATTCTTCCTGGTGAATTGCCCCTTTTTAAGTATATAATGGCATTCCTTGTCTCTAATAACAGTTTTGCTTTTAAAGTCTAATTCACCCAATATAAGTATAGTTACCCTTGCTTTTTTTGTGGGGGGTTACTCTATGTGTGACATACCTTTTTCCAGCCTTTCATTTTCAATCTATTTGTTTCTTAGTTCTAAGGGGAGTTTCTTGTATACAGCATGTAGGTGGCATATATTTTCTTATCCATTCTACCAGTCTGTGTCTTTTGTTTGGGGAGTTTAAACCATTAACATTCAATATTATTGTTTTAAAGATAGTTCTTCACCCATTTTGATCTTTGGGTTTCATTTTTCACATCTTGTTTTCACCTCTCTTGTTATAATTTTAGTTACTCTTAGTTATGTAATCTTCATTTTTAGACTCTCTTCCAAGCCTATCTCTCTAAGCTGTAGCACTTCCTTTAGTATTTTCTGCACAGCTGGCCTCTGCATTACATACTCTCAGTTTCTATTTATCTGTGAAAGATGATCTTGCTCAATATAAGATTCTTGGCTGGCAGTTTTTCTCTTGCAGTATATTAAACATACCAAGCCACTGCTTTCTTTTCTCCATGGTTTCTGATGAGAAATCAGTAATTAATCTTATTGGACATCCCCTGTATGTGAAGAATATCTTCTCTTGCTGCTCTCAGTAATCTCTCTTTATCTTTGGCATTTGACATTCTGATTGGTATGTGTCTCAGAGTAAGTGTATTTGGATTTATTAACGTGGGATAATGTTGTGCTTCTTGGACATGGATATCTATTTCCTTCATTAGGATTTGGAAATTTTCTACCATTATTTCCTCAAATATTCCTTTTACCCCTTTTCCCTTCTCTTCTTCTTCTCTGACACCCATGATATATATGTTTGTATGTCTCTTGCTGTCATTTATTTCCCTGTGACCTGGTTCAATTTTTTTCATTCTTTTCTTTATCTTTTCTTTTGTATGTTCACTTTCAGAAGCCCTGTCTTCAAGCACCCTCATCGTTTCTTCTGCCTCTCCAAATCTTCTTTTATATGCCTCCAGTGCATTTTTTATTTTACTTGTGACTTTCATTCCCTTAAGATTTGTTATTTTTCTATGCATGCCTTCAAATTTTCAGGCTTACTCTGTGTCTTCTTGATGTCATTATCTCCTTAGCCATCTCATTGAATTTATTAAGGAGATATGTTTGAACATCTATGATTAGTTGTCTCAACTCCTTTTCATTATCTGGAGTCTTAGCTTGTTTCTTTCCCTGGGCCATAACTTCCTGCTGTTTAGTATGGATTGTAATTTCTTGTTGGTGTCTCAGCATCTGATTTACTAGATGATTTTATTCTTGATTCCCTTTCTTTCTTTAGTCTAGGGCTACTTGATTGGGTTCATGTTACAGCACCTCTTTGATATTTAACTTAACTTAATTTGGAACTTTATATAGTGGCTTGTGTTTAGCCAACCTGAATTTTTTCCAGTTTTTTTTTCATCTGTTTCTTGCCCCTTCTTCCATGCTGGTTGCAGAATAGGAGTCAAAGATGTGGTTTACACTAAAAGCCGTGGGGGTTAAAGGTGTCAACATTGCCCCAGGAACTGATAAAGATTCTACTACCTTTCTCTCATGCCAGGAGTGGTGACAAACTCCAGCCTTATTCAGTAATCCATGCAGGCAAAGAGTGTATGTAGTTGCTCAGAGAAACTTATGAAGCTTCACAGCCCTTCCTCCCCTTCTTCAGAGAGGGTTGGGGCTTGCGTGCACAGAAAACTAATCCATGCAAGTCAAACTGACCACATTTGCCTGGGTAGACTGATGAAGCACTTGGTCCCCTTCTCCTCAGCCAGGGGTGGGAATGGAATCATGTGGGCCAAAAGCAGCTGCAGTTGCCCAGTGAAGGTGAGGGAGCACATTCCCTCCTCCTGTCCTGCCAGGGGTGATGGTGGAGTCAGAGAGCCAGAGAAGTTGAGGAGACACCACCTCCTCCTATCCGATTGAGGGTGGAGATATATCCAGTGTTGTCACCATTCTATTTCATGTGGGCCAAAAGTGACAGTAGTTGCCTGGAGAGGCTGAGGGTTCACTATCCTTTCTTCTTCCCTGTCAGGGTCAAGGATGGTGCCAGTGATGTGTCCAACTGGGGCCATGCAGACCAAATATACCTGCAATTGTCATGAGGTTGGGGAAACCCTGACCCCTCCTGTCCTATTGGTCATAGAGATGGAGCCTCAGCTATGCCCAATACTCTAGTTCATGCAGGCAAAAATTGGCTGCAGTTGCCATTAGAGGAAGAGGGAGCTCTGTCCCTCCTTCTCCTCTGTCAGAGGTGGAGATGGTGCCACAGATGTGATTAATAATCTAATTCGTGCAGGATGAATGTGCTTTCAGTGGCCCAGAAAGGCTGGTGCAGGTCTCCCTGGCTTCTTTCCTGCCAGAAGGGGTGCTGGAGCTGAGGCTTGAGCTGCAATCTGATCTGGATGAAAGAAGCTTGTCCTTACCTTCACTTTGATTTTCAATCATCCCTGCTTCCCCTCATGCCAGGGGTGGAGTTAAAATGGAGGCTACTGGCCTCTTTCTGTACTTGGACAGTTTGAATCTTCAGCTGTTTGGATTGGACTTTAGCCAATTGAATTTACTGATCAGTAGCTGAAATTGTGCCCAACCATTTCTCCCTCCCCCATTTGTGGGAAATGGGGCTTCTAACTCCAACCAGGGAATAGCTTTAAAAGCAGCTTGCACTGCCAACAGGGATTGGGCACTGGCTTCCACAGTATAGAGTGCTCTACTCTCAAATCTTCACTTCAGACAGGCAGTCTCCTCTTTCCATTCTTCCAATGATTTTGCAGGATGCTTTTCTGGTTTTCTGGGTCTCCCAAACCAGTGATTTAGATATCTGTGAATGTTTACTAACAGTACTGTAGGATGAGTTGACTCTTGGAGCTCCTTACTTTGCTGTCATCATGTTATCTTTCCTACCCCTGGGTTTTAATAAGGGATACCTCATGATCACTATTAAAAATTAAAATATCATATATATTTTTAGTGTAGTTTTAAAAATCTGTGAGAAGAAAATGAAAATTTTGAAAAGTGTATAATCAAATTTATCTGTTCATCTAATTTCTATAATTTATGTCCCTTCCTCTTTTCTCCTCCAAATCATGACAATCATTTAAAAAATATCCTCTAACTACTTTGAATAAAAGGAAATTTTTATAATCAAAGCGCAGTTGTAAAAACCTATTATTTTATGAGAAAACTCTTCTAAATGATGTGCCACATTACTCTTTTTTAAAAAAATCTTATTCCAATATCAAAAAAGGCACAAATGCCCACCTTAGACCTAGGGTGAAGATACCTTGGGAATCTAAAGAAATAATAAAAGTGAACTATAACCAGGTCAGCAGATAGAATGAAAATATATATAATTCATATATATATGAAAAGGTATTTCATATATATGAAAAGGTATTTCATATATATATATATGAAAAGATACCTAGAGAATATTTGCAAACTTTGTTAAATATGCATCTTCTAATGTTATATCAAGGTAGGGTGATTTTAAATAAAAAGTATGAAGAGTAAATATTATCTGCCTCACTTTATTTGCAGTCACCATTTTGACATGAATTCATGGTTTGGATAATGAGAAAACATAGCTAAAGGGAGAAAATCCATTGAGCATCAGATAGCATGCTCCAGAGATCAACCAACATAGAGGTTGTGATGTGGAGGCTGGGGTTTCAGGGCTTAGGCTTGCCTCCAATCACAGATTCTCTCATGATATCATTTTTACATATTGAATGTCAGTTGTTTAAAGAACACTGTCCTTGATCTCTTTTTTCCAAATAGGGCATTTAAAGACAGTGATTTTATCCGTTTCCTTTTTTGTCATGTGAAGAAACAAATGTGCAGACAATTTCTGTAATTATCTGCACATCCAAGTACTTAAAAGGCAGAACAGGGCTAGAGCTTGGTCTTCTTGCACTGATCTACCAATCTTAGAAATTTATATAGACATTTTTCAGTTTGTGGATACAATTACTAGGGGAAAAAATGACACATGGGGAAAATTCATTGTAAACTATGACTAAATGGAATTGAATACAACCATAACTAAAGTTCTTTATGCCAGAAAGTGTTAAGAAGCTACATGGGATATTTAGCTCAGTGAAAACAGATAAATTAAATAATATACATTGATATATTTATCAGTTTGCTCCTTATTTTTGCAGACTGTGATTTGATAGTAAGAATAAATGAGGTTTTCCTTATAATACCTTCGTTTTGTAGAAAGTATATTGTATCTGCACAGCCATCTTCTCTAGAAGGTCACTTCTATAACTGCTGAACACAATACATTGTCTACAAGCAAATTGCTGAAAATATCTTGTCAAAATTTAATTTCCCCAATGAAACAATCTTTCAACATCACCAGCATCATTGACTTGCTAGTTATTTTTGTCAATCATAAAGTGAATTTTAGGGCAATTAATTTATGTATGGGATGGTTCTAACATCATCAAAAGAGTTATCTGTCAAAACAGCTATCCACTAATGATAGCTGGAAATATTAGCTGACCAGTTTCCAACTTTTTATTGGAACAAATAAGATTATTTTTTGACTGTTAGTTGGTTTAATGTTCTAATGAACACAATATTTATTTAGAAATGTATACTTTGTCATTAGTATCCCAAATTGAATTACATACTAAGGTAAGAAATGAGATAAAAATTATAAGAGGAGTCCACCTAAACAAAATCAAGCAAACATTGGCTTAAGAGTTGAAAGAATAGGATCATGAAATGTACTCAGACAATACCTTGCCATAACAGACAGGAAAGACCACCAGTCTAGAGGAATTTCCATGAAAATATCCACAGTCTTTTTCTGAGTGACCAGAAACAAAGAGGGAGTCTTATAAGAAAAAACAATACAATATAGGATTCCAGTAAACAAAAGACATCATGGTTACATAGACTCTTTGGTCCCAAAGGGCTGTTACAGATAAATGGTATTACTTGTAGGAACATGTATTTAACTGAGTTTAAATATTCACTAATGCATATTTTATTTTTCCTAGAAATATTTAAATATATCACTTTTTCATTCATAAAAGCCAGTGTATGAGAAATACACATGCTGCTTTTATGTCAATCTTCCTTTTTCTAAGCACCCATGACCTCATATTCTATTTCTTACCTGCTGTCTCAGAGAAAAGCCTTTCATCTTTCAGGAATCAAAAAATTCATTCTTTCAGTGAAGAAAATGTGATGAAGTAATGCTTTTAGTAATTTAGGAAGAAATACTTGAATCATTTTGTGTACAAATAATTCACAAAATGTTCATTGTGCTTTCTCATAAGAAAAATCTCTGGAACTTGTAGGTGAAAATTAAAATATATATTATTAAATATTTTAACTTGGTGAAAATTATATTTCCTCTATTTAAATTAGAATTAAGAGAGAAGTGGCAAAATGTCAAAACAGGAAAAACAAAGCAAATGACCTGTCCAGTGTTAGAACAAATTTATGAAGGAAGTTATCCTGAATAGACTTGGGTAGAGAAAGGGATAGATTCCTCATGCTAAGAAATATGTAGGAAGGTGACCTGAAGGTAAAAGTAGTGATCAACAGAGTAAGCAGGAAAATGGAGAGATTATCCTGAAACTTAAAACAAAAACAAAAAAGTAAAACAAACTTTGTCCCTAGAAACACTCTCCAGATAAATCGCACAAGTGCTCTGTTATATATATGCTTTTTTGATTAAGCTATTCTATGGCAACATTCTAACCTTATGTACTCATTTCCTTTGGTTTTACTTAGGGAAAGCCCAATCCTCCTTCAGGTTTTATAAATGCTGGGCCCTCATTGGTGATTGAATTTGAAAAGAAACCAATACAGGAGATAAATTAAGTAATATATAAATAGTTTGATGAAAGGGGACTATGTAGAAGAAGAGAAATTTAACATAAGCATAACCATCCTTTCTTAGATTTCCTAACATGAATTGAGACAAAATTAAGTAATAAAAGCTCTGGTAATAAAAATATTATCTCTAGTAGTAGAAGTTTAAAGAATAACTCAAACAACTATGATCAACCCATGAATATTAGAGGCAGCTTAGAGAAATACAAACCAAAGTCAAAAGCATAGCTTCAGTGTTAAAGGGCTTCTCTAGAAAAAGGAACTCCAGGCTTGGGGATGTATGCAAGTTACTTTCTCCTCTACATGACCCTCCTTCCACCCTGAACTACCTTGCTCATTCTCACTTCCTCCCCCTGAAGAATGCCCTTTCCTTTCAAAGCCAGAATCAACTGTTCTTTCATTGGAGGAGGTTTTAAAAGTAATCCATAATAAGAAAAAGTCTTGTGTAAATGAATTCCTTAATTAAAATGTTCATAACAATTGTAAATATATATTTAGTTACTACAGTGTTCTCTTCATTTGCCTACATGAATTGAATGATGTTGAAATATCTAAAAATTGATGTTAAAAGTATAAATATATAAAATTATTTTAGCTAAGTTAAATATTGATTCTTTCATCTAAATTATATTCTGAGAAAGAAAATGTGATCCAATAATTTTAAAAATATGAGAAAAAGACAAAGATAACAGGATATTTGACTATGGAAGAAAAGAATCAGGGAAATACCTGTTCTCAGAGATAAATAGAAATTTGAATTTTAAGAAATTATAATAATGTAGCTTGTCAGAATTACCAGAATCCATTGAGAGACCAGCAACACTGGGGGAGGATTTAAATCACAAAACATGGTAACTTAGAATCTTTGTTCACAAAAGGACTCTCTCAATGGTCTGGTTCCAGTATTACATCATTCTTCAGTACAGGGGAATAGGGCTGTAGAGGTAAAATAATCCTATTTCTATACCCAAAACCATGTTGCACTCCACTGCTACTATTTTCATTGTGTGTTATGTAAACATCCCCTCAGACCTCACCAGGAGTTTGGAGTCAGTGTTTAGCTGCAGAAGACAGATCAAAAAGGAGGCAAAAATAAAAGAGGCAGAAGAGCCATGTGTAGAGTACTTATAAATGAGTCTAACTCTGTTATATTGGGGAGCATAAATTCCAAAGTAAGGCCATCTGAGAGGGAGCTGAATTCCTGAGCTGTCTGCCTTGCTTATAGTTTCTGGATGTCTCTAGAGCCCTCAGGAGACCAACTATTTGAGGCTGTTTACTGTGTCAGTCAATGAAATCCTGTTGAGACATGCATAAGAGTAACCTCTGGAATGGCCTCCTGACACTTTGAAATCTCTTAACCATAAAAATTTATTTGTATTTATCATTTCCCCCTTTTGGTCAATTTCTTTTTCCAGATGTGCTGCTACTTGTTGCTTGGTAATAATCCTTCAGTGCCAGGGAGGCTCATACCTGGAAGTAATGTCCCATACTGGGGAGAAAGTAGTGCATTTATATGCTGAGTTTTGCTTACAGAGTGACCACATTTGAGCAACAAGGAGGTTTTCTAGCACTGTACTTCATAAATATGCATCCCAGAGACTTAAATCTTTTGTCTGTTCAAGTGCCAGTTCAGTCCTGAATTTCAGCAGTGTTGTAACACCTACTCTCCAGATCTTTGGACTCACCCAGGACAACTAACAAGGAACAGAGAGTGTCTGAATCTTCAAGCAAGATAGTTCTATCCATCTGCTCCATGGGATCGAAGCTCTTTCTCAATTAAAAGCAGAGTAGGCATCACCATCCCAATGTCCTCAAGATTGGGGAATGAAAAATGGACTAAAGTAGCCTTATTATTCTTCTATTAAAGACTTATTATTATTTTAGCAATTGAAGAACTCTCATCATTGATATAAAGGTAGTGGCCACCAGAGGTTCTGAGGGATGGGGGAGGAAAGAATAGGTGCAATATAGAGATATTTTGAGGACATTGGAATTGTTCTGCATGACATTGCAGTGATTGACACAGGCCATCATACATTTTGTCATAACCTACAAAGTTGTGTGGGACAGAGTGTAAACTATAATATAAACTATATTCCAATGTTAGTAGCAATGCTTCAATATGTGTTCATCAATTGTAACAAATGTACCACACAAATGAAAGATGTTGTTAACATGGGAAAATGTGGGAGGGGGAGGGTGTGGGCCACATGGGGATCCTTTATTTTTTATGTAATATTTATGTAATCTAAAACTTCTTTTAAAAATTAAAAAAAAAGAGGGAAAGAGAGGGGATTTTCAGTGTCTGAGGAAGATTTTCTTTGTCAGCAACTCATATCCCTCCAATTGAAAACTCATGAGCCCCTTCTTTGATTTCTAAGATGATTTATTAATATTTAATATACGATTGTCATTATTAAATTAAAATATGGCTAGGGATTAGCTATTATAAGATCACAAGAACAGTTGCCCCTTTCACAGAAGTCCCCCAAGGGGAGCAGATGTGGCTCAAGTGGTTGAGTGCCTGCTTCCAATGTACAAAGTCCCAGCATGGGACATGACTCCCCGGGGATAAGCCTCCCTGGCATCAAGGGATTCCTACCAAGGGCCAACTGGCAATGTGACTGGAAAATGACCTTGAATAAAAGGGAGAAAAGGTAAAGATGAATGAGTTTATGTGGCTAAGAGGCTTCAAAATGAGTCAGGAGGTCATTCCAGAGGTAACACATTTGCACATCTCAGTAGGATCTCAAAGAATTCCAAAGTGGATATCACCCCAAATAGTGTGGTTCCTGAGGGTTTTGGATACACCCAGGTCCTATGTCAGGGCAGATAGCTCTGGAGTTTGGTGCCTTGCCAGGGGCCACTACTTTGGAGTTTGTGCTCCTGAGAGTGACAGAGTTGGACTCAAGCATTTCTTCCCTGCACATGGCTCATCTGTCCCTTCTATTCAAACCTATTCTTGGTGCTGGAGTTTGTAGGTGTACATCCAGAGACTTGATTCCTTGGGCTGTCCATGTGCCAGCTCAGCCCAGAAACTCAGTGGAGCAACAATTCTTACTCTACAGCTCATTGGACTCACCCAGGACAACTTGTGAGGAGATGATGATGGACAACAGCCATCACAGGGAATGGAGAGAGTCTGCAGCTGCAGGCAGGATAATCCCATCCATCTTCCCCATTGGATATAAATCCCCTCTCAATTGGAGGTGGAGTGGACATCACCATTCCAGACTCCTCAGGATGGGAGAAAGAGCATGGACTAAATTAGACTTATAGGTATTCTACTATTGACATATTGTGATTAAAGCAATGGAAGAAATTACAACATTGATGTGGAGTCAGTGACCCATGGAGGCTCTGCGGGCAGGGAGAGGGAAAAGCAGTTGTAATACAGGGGCTTTTTTGGGACTTGGGAATTGTCCTGAGTGACATTGCAATGACAGATATAGGTCATTTTATATCATCATATAACATGCATAACTGTGTGGTAGCGAGTGTGGTCTACACTGTGAACTATGGATCATGCTTAATGGCAAAGCCCAGTATGTGTTTATCAATTGCAATTTATGTGCCTCATTAATGAAGGATGTTTATGTGGGAGGTTGTAGGAGGTGTGGGAGGTGGGGCATGTGGGAATCCCTATATTTTTTTGTGTAACATTTATGTATTCTAAGTATCTTTTTTAAAAAATTAAAAAATTAAAAAAAAAAACATGTTAACTGTGAAATTCTCATTGATATCATTCTAAGTATAAAATATTATAACATAGGGAAGCGGGTGTGGCTCAATGGATGGCGCTCCCGTTTACCATGTGGGAGGCCCCTGGTTCACTTCCCGGGGCCTCCTTGTGAGGTCAGGCTGGCTGGCCCGCCTGGCACGGTGGGCTGGTGCAGCGGGGCCTCACAGCAAGGGGGAGATGAGCAGACGCGGAGGAAGCACACAGTGAATGGACACAGTAAAGCGCGGGCAGCAAGGTGGGGGTAAATAAATGGATAAATAAATCTTTAAAAAATATATATTATAACATATTAACAAGTTAAGGGGTTTGTTATTTTAGTATCCTTTTTAGTTTGGAAATTTTAAAGAAGGACAGGTCTATTGTTAAATCAAAACAATTCATAGAATCTTACTTGGCTGTCTCTGTTATAGAAATTACTCCATGGGTTTATTGAACCCATTAATAAAATAATACCATTTGTATATTTCATTAAAATATATACCAGACCTCCATAACTGGCTTTCCTCTCCTAAGTAATCCCTGTAAACAAAATATTTGCCAAGAACTAAAAGCATCTTAAAATGGTTTGCCACTCTACTATCACCCTTATCACCAATGAACCTGCTGTGGCCTGCAGGTACCGGGTAGCTCTTACACCTTGGGGCTTGGGGCCCAAGGAGAAGGTGATCAGAGCTGTGAAATGGGATCCTGGTGTTTGAGGATCTGGAAGGATGCTGGAAAACACAGAGGGCATGGGGACCTGCTGGCCACTCACAGGAGACCAAGTGAAGGTGACACATGCATTCAGGGGATGGAGGGTAAAATAAATTTTCTATGGGTTCATGGGTGAATGGGTGGGGTGATGAATAAAAACAGGACAAGGAAGAGTAGAGGGAAATCAATTATAAGACTTTATAAAAGTAAAAGTTTGTGTCAATGTATCTTAGAAGTTGACAATCATTAGAAAGCGATCCATGTTCTGGGCCTTTAAGTATATATAAAATATATAAAATTTATACTCTTTATCTATGAATCCAAAAGATCTAGGTATATGTCTATATTAATGTGAATGCCTGAATGAGTAAATAAACCTAATGTGAATTTGATCCCACTGCCCTACTGGCCTAAAGCCAGCCTTGTTGAATCAGCTGCCTGAGGTGGAGGTGTGGCCAGGGAACAAGGACATTCAGTGTCATGAGAAAGACGTTTAGGTCTTTCCCCAATTTAAAAAAGTTAGTTTGCTAGTATTAATTTTTATCCACTGCAAATTGAATTGTCACAGAATTGTCCCTAAATATATACATTCATACACACATATATATACAAGAAATAAAAGGTATTTCAACTGGTTCTATTTAATTCTTCTGGGTATTTTCACTGTGCATGTCAACATGTATGGATGAATCCTTAGGAGGAATCTTTACATGGGAAAGACTACCTCATGCATTATAAAACCCCATAAAACTTCAAAACAGGGTCAAATGTACTTATGGTGGTGTTTAGCTGTATGGTTTTCTGTTGTTTTGGATGAATCAATTCAATTAAAAGGCCTCAAAACTGGTTTGTCTAGTTGTCCCTTTCATAGAAGTGCCTCTTGAGAAAATACATATGAAAAACTAAATTTTGAGGTCTTTTGCTGTAATAGTTGTAATTATTAAATCAATTATTTATACATTAATCATTCCACTTTAACTTCTTTTCCATGTACTAAAATCCTCATGAATAAAATGTCTGCCCAGAAATAAGAATATAAAGAAATGAGGCCTTATTTTTATAGGCATTAAATTAAGATCAAATGGAGGTTTGTTGTTTCAAAAGAAATTTCAAAGGAACCTTAACAAGCTGGCTATTTCTACTGATAAGTAAAAGCAACTTAAAAGATTAATGTTATTACTGTGGCAATGCAAGACAATTGGATGAATATATTATAAGAAAATATAAAATTCCTTTAGCTCTTTGTTCTTATGACTAAATCCTTACATATAATATACCTACCAGGAATTTTTAAAAGCCACTTTATTATACTATTCTTGTAATTATTCCTCAGAAAGAAACATGAATCTTGAAGAAATTGTTGAATCGAGTCAGTGATTCATAAGGAGCACCTGGAATTCATGTACCATAAAATAAGGAAGTGATCAAAGATGGTGAGATAATAAAAAGACACACGAACAACTTCAGGTGGCTCCTGGCAACCAAGTCATGGGTAGTATGGGCATCAAAATAACTAAAGATAACAATAAAATAAGAAATTTGCATTCACACTGATATACATAAATAATAAATGAGAGAGAAGGGAAAGCTCTTTCTTACTAGAGAAAGCCCACTAACTAATGTAGAGACTTGGGTTTGAAAGTCATATTTTGCAAACATCATTGTAATAATCATCTCAATCAAGAATTACCAATTCATGCTAAAACTACTGGGTAAATTTTCAGATGTACCAGGATATTCACATAGTCTAAATATGTCCCTGAAAAATACTTATGCATTACAAAAAGGAAAAGATAATTATATGAAGAATCCTGGCAAACTATAGTTTAGCCAAAGTATCACTTGAAGTATCACTTTACCATCACCAGCAATAGGACCAATGGACACCATGCACCTGCCCTCAATATGATATGCAGGGAAGAACATAGTATCCCTTCAGTTGTATTCCTATCAAAGATACATACCTATGTTCAATCACATGGAAACATTAGAGAAACACTTACTGAGCCACGTCCTTCACAAACAGTAACTTTCTGAAAATCAGGTAAAGACATACACTGTTCATGGTTGAAGGATTCTAAAGAGACATGACAGCTAAATGCAATGTCCCATTTTGAACTGAATCCTTCAATTGTAAAGGACAAAACTGGACAATTGGTGAACCCTTAAGAGAGGTTAAACTTGAATGGATTTTAGTGATGTATCATGTTAATTAAAAAATAATTTATGGATGATTTTTTAAAAATGTAGTAGAGTCTTGCTTTGAAAGACAAACACTGACATATTTGGGGGTGATAAGGCAATATTTTGGCAACTTAGAATATTCAGAAGAAAAAGTTCAGGAAAAAAAAAGAGAGGTTGGGAGACAAAGAGCAAAGACCAAAAAATGTTAACTATTTTTTACCATTATATGAGGGAAAGGCAAATGGGTATTTGTTTGTACTTTTCTATTTATTCAGGTCTTCACTTATTCTTGCTAAGTTTAAAATTATTTCAAAATGAAAAGTTACATCATGGGTTCTTAAACTTTTTCTGTTCCACAGACCCATTTGCCAGTCAGATGAAATCTATAGACTCCTCAGAATGTATTGGCAGATAGTTTTATGACACTCAACACTGGCATGTTTTTAAGTTTTTGTTATTGTTGTTTTTTCAATTCAAGCCCACAGTCTCCCTGAAACCTTTCCATGGACCCCTGGTTAAGAACCCCTGCCTTACATGAACTACAGCTGAACTAAATGCCTGCGAATAGTTAAGCATTCAGTGTAATTGTGGATATTATCATTATTATTAAGTAGGATTAGCCCCAGCCAATGGAAAGGACAAATAGCCAGTTACTAGGCAGAAACCTAGATCCCAACAAACATTAAGGGACATTGCTGGCCAATGGGAGGTCAGGGCTGTTCAGTTTCCCAGTAGGTAAATAAAGGTGTGTCATACTAGATTTAAATTCCAGCAGCCCAAAGCTTAGGTTGGAAATAAGAAAAATCACTGGGTCTCCCACCACCCACCTTCCCTAAGGTTTAAAACACAGGTCAAAATCCAGCCCTAACCCACCACTGCAAGTGCCCATTTTACAGACACACTCTGGCCATGACCCTCTTCAACACACTTATGGATATCTCCCAAAACTGTAGCCCCCACCATGGGTGCCAATTTTTCCCAAACTTCAAGCTGAGGATGGGCTCTCCTGCAGCTCTGCAGAATCATCTGACCCTACATAGCTGTCCAGTCTCTCCTTGAGACCCCCTCTACACTCTGAACAAGCTCTGACCCCAACCAAGTGCAGACCTCTGGCCAGGATCTGAGCCCAAGCTGAAGTCAAAGGACCCACCCTGATAGTCTGAGGTAGGGAGTAAGCTTGAACAGTCTTGACCAGTTTCCATAGCAGGCACCAAGCTCCATGGCCATTGACAAGAGGGAGCTGCCCATTACTAGACTAGACCCAGTCTCAGGCAATGCAGGGGTGGGCTCATGACAATCTTGGGTAGTCAGAGGTAACCAGGCTGAGCCAATGGCTGCTTAGGCCAGTGGGCTGTGGTTTTCCTGACCAATAGGAAAAGTGATTGGTCTCTTAGTAGGCAGAAACTGTAAGTAAAAAATAGTAAGTACCCCCTAGAAAAGAATAGTTAGACAAAAGGATTTCCTTCCACTCTGCACGGGAGGGCTCTGTCCCCTTCTCTACCTCATCTTTGCACTAGATGAGAAAGACAAAATAGAGGCTGTGAGTTTGAAAATGTGTATATAGGTGAGGTGGGGGTGAGAAGCCCACTGAAAGAGGAGCCCCAAAGAAAGACTGTAGAGTAAGCCCACTTCCCACAGCCCCTCCTTAGTTCCCAGAATGCTGGTGGCCAGGCTCACTACACCCAGGTTGGAGGCTGGAGGATGCTTTGGTGGAGATCTGAAGCTACCCAAAGCAAATGCCTCAGATCAACATGGTTCTCAGCCACTGAATCCCCAGGAACCTTGAGAGACACAGGTCCCCCCCAGACACACAGAGCCCCAAGTACAGGAATGTTAAAGGGTGGCCATGCCTACCAGATACTTGATACTTGAGGACAGACTCTGTCCTGAGAGGTGGAGAACAAAAATCTCATTAAAGAGAGCGAAAGAAGGGAACACACATAGGCCTCAGCAGCCTGTAGGTCTCTGCAGAACAGGCCCTGGAGCTGACAGTTTCTGTCTCCACTGCTCTCCCCACACCCCCACCCAAACAATCAACTGCAATCAACATCATCTTAAAGAGCCCCTGTCAGAGTCTCCACCTGTTCTTCCTGCTATACCCTTTTCCCCACATCACAGCCACTGTTCTCTTAATTAAAATTAAACTCTTTACCCTCATGACAGCCTTCAACCCCTCTCTGACCACCATACAATTAGTCTTCTCGGGCCTCTGGCTTATCCTACAACACACCCCTCTCACACACACTTGATAGCCATCACCTGTCCTGTGCCTTCATCCTGCAGTTATTATCCCCAGGTTGGTTCACAGCTCAGGTGTCCCCTCTTTACAGGAGCTTCCCTGACCTCTCCTCCCAAGCCTTTCTTTCCCACATCCATCAACCCTTCCTTTCCCTGTGCATTCATCTCCTTTACTTTATCCTCAAATGACATCCACTGTGCTCTGTTTAATTTCAATGTTCAGTATCTACCACCCTCAAAATATCACCTCCATGAGGACAGCAGCATTCTCATCTTCACCATTCTATACCCAGATCCAAGCTCTATTTTAAGGAGAAATCAATTGCCATCTTATAATGATTTTTTCTCTCCTTTGTTTTATTTCTCCACCCAACATCCTCAAAATGTCTCTTCCTGCTCTCCTTCCACCATCACTAATAATCCCCAGTTAGTGCTCATTGTCTATACAGAGAGTGCCATTTTTGACTGAAACTACTAATTCTGGAGAAGCCAGCCATTTTTTGTGGGAGACAAAGTTCTGCTGCTCCCTCAGCATTCCTGTGAGGTGTGTCACATGGTAAGGAAGAGGCATGAGGGGTAGGATGTGGAGATTTCTACAAATTGTCCAAGTGGTATTTCTTCATGGTCAGAAAACTCTCAGTGAAGCATTTGGCAGAGAAAGAAAATCATCTATGTGGGAACTTGCCAATTTTGTTTTTAACCTTTCTTATTTTAGAATATAAATATTAAATGACATGAATTCCTCTCTAAGAATGCAGTTTACACCCCAAAAGAAGCATTTGTTTTGTAATGTTTTAACTAATACATATTTAGATTAAAAAATAAAGTTCAATTTATTTAGGAGTTCTGACTATAAGAATTTCAACTATGCCAATAAATAGTTTCTGATGTTTAAATGTCTCTTAAGGCTAAACAGTATATATATTTTTTAATTAAAATACAAAATCTATAATATATTGATAGGATAATAAAGTAGAAGTAGGCCACATAAGATATAAATAAGTTATAAATAAAACTTAGAAAATATTGTTTTGGGATATGTAGTATGACCAAGTTTCAATTTGAGAAAAGGTTTAAATAGTATGACTTCCCTTGATGACAAGGAGATAATTCAAACTTTCTTTGAAATGAAATAAGCCCCACATTTCCTGGTGTCTTTAAAGAAGTTGAGAGTCTTTTCACCTAAAAGAAGGAATCGACCATGGCTCTGTCCAGGATGAGAAGGTGGAGAAACTCCATTCAATGAAGAGGGCCCCATTGGATCCACTGGACTCCAGGACAATCAGGGGGAGGCTGTGTGGGTGAACACAGCCTGGACACCTGAGTAGAGGGGAGAGGACAGCACTACTTTATCTCCCAGACTAATCCCTGGGGGAAAGGCCATCAGAGTGTGGGTGGGGTCATGTGCTTGGTTTGCCCATTTCCACACCTCTTGTGGATTCTGCTAGAAGACAAGAAACCCCCTTATGCTTAAGTAGATATCTTCATTTGTAAGCTGTTTTCATTATTCATGATGCCACATAATTGTATGGCTCCCTAATGCAGAGATGTACAAAAAGATAAAGAATAAAACTATTTACAAAAAACTTCAATTTTGAAGGGTTGGAGGGCCACCACCATTTTGCAGGCTAATACTGCCCTCTACACTCCATAGCCAAGGGAAATGTTGGGTTGGAAAAGCTGCCTCGCCACCAGTGAACATGGGCCGGTCTGCATGGGGTGCTGTATTTACTTGGACCGCAAAAGTAAGGTGACCCCAGTTTCAAAAACAGGCTATGAGAGCCAGGAGGGAAACTGAAACTTGCCTAGGAAAAGCCAGGATTTCCAAATACTAACTCTGGAACGTGCTGAAGCTGTTCAGAAACTCTTCCTAGAGTATATATAGCTTGGCCAAGGACTTACAAACCCAAGGAAAATAGGAGAAGGCCATGGAGCATTCAAACAATGCCTCTGTCGTGTGTGAAAAGCCAAAGTCGAATTGCAAGTTTTATAATGAACTCTTCCACCCCAGGTTTTCCAGAGGCTTTTGACCAAACATCAAACAATCCCTTAGAGAATTATAAGTGTTCAGAGCATGTCCAAAGACGATGTGGAATGAAAAACAAACACGTGATACTTAAAGTTGAATTGAAAATATATTTTTTGAAACACTCTGCATGGAAGATGGAGAGCTCTTGGAGAATAAGAGTAATTCTGCTTGATACAGACTCGTGAACCACACTGAAGCCCATCCAGGTTAAGTTTTTAAAAATTTGTGTAAATCCACTTTTCTTTGTTATTTACTTTTGCCAGTGAAGCATGTATTTTGATGATGACCTCACATTTTATTAATACTCAATTTTCTAGTACTGAAAGTAGGTTTGGTGTTTTCCTAAAATATCCATGTACAACATACATCAATGTAACAATACTTACTTAAGAATGTGAGTACTCCCTCTTAAGAGAAAGGGGAAAAATTAAGTATGCCTTTGATAAAGCTGAAGAATTCATATTTTTAAAGCTAGTCCATTTTGCCATTCATCTGTAAATTGGATGAACACTAGATTGTTTAACCAAACTGAGCTTTCAAATATGTAGAGAGATTCAACAAAATTTATAATGGAAAAACCTGATGTTCTTTTCCCTGATTATGTGGCATGGCTCTCACACCTTGCTTTCTAAGCTAAAACTCACAGGACTGAAATATTGGTGCTATCAGGCACAAGAAGTATCCTAAAACAGAAAAGAGTTGGAGGTTTTATGGACCATCTGTATCTGTGATCTCTAAATGGTAAAAGGTCTGTGTATTTGAATGATGATACCTGGTCCATAATGGTCCCCCAATTTTTGAATAAAAGAAAAACCCTAGGGCAGGAGAGGATCTGGAGGTAGACATGGAGGCACTCATTCTTTGCTGGTGGGATTGGAAAATGGCCCATACATAACACAGCTGTGAAAGACAACATAGCAAGATCCCCAGAAGCTATGTATGGATGAAAGAATGATGTTCACAAGGGCATGATGTAAAACTGCCACTTGACTCAAGGAAAGGAGGGCTCCTTGAGAGGGAGAGGGACCCATGTCATGCATCATAAGATGTGGTTGCTAACCAAGAAGACCTCCTTAGCAGCTCTTTGCCCTCCCCGCACCACCCCAAATATAAAACCCAAAAATGGGTGTCCCTAGCTCTGTACATCCACCCATAAGTTCAGGCCAAATTGCCAACCACGTGGAAGAAAAGTATAGCCCCAGTCAAGACTGGGACTCACTGAATCTGGGAAACTCCAGAGGGTACAACTTGCCAGCCCTTATCAAAGCGGCCATGAAAGGGCCCCTGAGAAACAATAAGGACATAAAGCCAATGGGATACCTGGCCTCTCCTCCCATGGGGGATGGGGAGTTCTTGGACAATGTCTTGGTGCAACCCTGGGAGCTGGTGGGTCACAGACAACATGCATTGAGCCTCTCTCTTTGGCAAGCTCAGTCAGGTTCCAGGGTCCTGGGTGGTTGTGGGGAGGCACTCAGAAAAAAGGTGGAGTCTCGGGTGTGAGCTGGAAGGCCAGGAATGCTTTTGTCATCCTTTGATTTTCTCCTCTGGAAACAAAACTTAAAATTCATTCTCCAATCTGGTCACCATAACGGGCAGGATGGGAAGGGATGTGGGGTGGGGGCATAGTAATCCTCTTTAGAATTCCTACCTTGGCCTTGAACATATAGAAATTTGGAAGGGAATGTAAAAGCCACAAGCACCAATCATTAGCCGTCAAGCTCAGGAAGGAGCAAGTTTCTCCTGAAATCTTACACAACACCCGTCACCTCTGGGAACCACCACTTTGCCCTTTAAGAACCCAAATGCAGTTCCAGTTGTGCTCTGGGAATGAGAAGAATACAAAGCAAACCACACCCAGAGGACTCGCAAAAATTCACTTTATCATTCAATCTGGGAACTGCTGCAGAACTTACCTTCAGGCTCCAGGCATGCAACACAGAATTGAAATGCAAGCCCCAGGTTAGAGCTCTGTTCATAAGGTTGGTCCAATGAATTCCATTCCTAGAACTCTGATGAAGATACAAGAGACAGATTGATCATGAGGGGCTGGGAATAGGGTACCAGACATTTCACTGCAAAGATTGCCAGGTCCCCTTTAAGTCAGAAATTCAACTAAACCTGTGCATGTCTAGCCAAAGGGATAAAGATCAAGTGGCAGGTCAATGATTGAGGCCAAACTCACACCCTCACAAGAAACATTCAATTGGTGTGTCTGGGATACTCGCTTTCCTGAAAATGTGTTGGTTAGGGGAAAAGAATCATTCTCTGCTTACTTTTCAATAGTTTTGATCATGTTTAAGAACAAGGTGAGACAGTTTCCTGACAGACTTGAAAAGTGTGGCTTTCGTGGTACCTCTGTAAAACCACGGGAATCCACTGAGACATATTCTCATGCAGAAGCAATTCAGATGAGCACAAGTGCTTACTCCTGGCTACCATCTGGTATTGTTGACAGGGATCATGGACTGCTTCAGACCCAAGTACTTTTATATCCAGTGGGTCCTACTAGATCTGTAACTCTCAACTGAATTACATATTTGCCTTGACCATGACAGGATTAGGAAGCCACTTTCCTTTGCCTTTACTTCTTAAGATAATAAAAGATACATTATTTTCTCATTTTACATTTTACTTGGAGCTATTCAAAAGAAATAGAAAGCCATATCACACAGCTGTGATTACCTGCTCATGCATTTTGTTGAACTCACCTTTCAGCTTCCTGACCAAGCAATGTTTCCAAGCAGAATATCTTCAAACAGAAGTAGAGCTGGCTAGATGGCCCAGCTCAGCACCTCTCGGGAACTCTGGGAGAAGACAACAAACCCAAGTATTTTGATGTAAAATCCTTCTTCATTTTAATTCTCTTTTCATTTCTCATGGTGCCACTTCATTTTGTGGGAACCTGATATAAAATATATGGAAGTCTTTCTTTTGAAATTATCAGTGAAATGTGTGTATTTCTGTTCATTGACTTTGAGGCAGGTCATATTTCTGGTTGTATTCACACTCATCTTTTTTAAGAGGCCGGAATGCAAAAGGCTGGAATTTTGTAATACCATGGGCAAGATGTATCCTAAAACAACAAAAGAGAGAGAAGGAATGTTTTTTGGTGCATCTCTATATGCAATCTGGTAAAAGCCTGTGTGTGTGCATGTGTTTTATTTGTTTGTTTGTTTGTTTGCTTGCTTGCTTTTAATGTGCATTGTCAATAAAGTTGCAAAAAGTAAAAATTAAAAAAAAATCATTTAAAACATACCTGCAAGTGTTAGAGAGGATGTGGAAAAGGCAGAGGGATGCTCATTCAGTGGCAGTGAGATTGTAAAGTGGGGACTGCCACCACTGCCATGTGGAAGACTGTGGGGTCTTAAAGAAGCTAAGTATCAAGTTGCAGCCAGGTCACAGTGGCATGATTGACACACAAGACCTGAAATAAAAAGGGAAGGATCTGTAAGAGGAACTTGGATCTGGGTTCAATCTGGTGGTCCTGGTCACAACCCTGGCCAGCCACTGGCACTTCCTGACATTGTCTGACCCAACCCCAAATCCCTGCCCCTCCAAACCCCAAGGAATGCCATCGTGGCCTCTGATGTATGTACTGTTCTCCACAGGGATCCTGCCCTGTTTCAGACAAAAGGAATGGTCTACCCTGTGGTTCCCAATACATCAATTTCACTCACCTGAAGTAAACATTTTCATTTTACAGTATGCATGTTAGCAAGCCAGTTGGTTTTATATTTGCTCTTTAAAGGAATGAAAGATATATTATATTCCAAATTTCACATCCACTTTGGAGATTTTTAAAATGAAAAGGATGTCCTACTGTTGCAGCAAGTGAAATTCAGATGATGAGAAACCTAATGTTTTATTTTGCACGGGCTCAGAGGAGAATCCAGTTCCCAAAGTCTGAGTCCTGAGTTTTGACTTTCATAAATTTATAGAGGGACTTTAATCAGGAAAATTCTTAAGCAAGCAGGCAGGTGGGGTTTACAAAAGCAGACTTGCAAGTTTCTTATCTTCCTAAAGCAGAGGGATCTAGGGAGGAGAGGAGTCATTATCTTATTAAAGTTGTGGATTTCAGTTCAAAGGGGAGGAGGAGTGCTTATCTTCCTCAAGTTGTGGATTTCAGGGAAAAGGGGAGGAGTAGCACATATCTTCCTAAAGCTGTGGGTTTCTGCTGAGGGCAGGAGGAGTAGGGCTTCAGCACTTTCTTCATCATTCCCCCCTTTGATGCCCTATTAATTCCTTGTGGGGCATCATCTGCTAACATGGGGATTTTTCTATATTTCCCAAGGACTGATACTTAATATGAGGCATTACTTGGTGCTTTAAGGTGTTTAGGCAGGAAATGATGTATTGTGTTAGGTACCATAGAATTCATGGCCCAAAAGTTAAGAGGAAGAAAACTGAGGCTATTACTGGCATGAATGGCAAAATCCAGGAAAAGAGATACTGGAAGAAGTTCCCATTGGCAGATTCCTGGTATGCACAGTTTAAGTGGTCTTTGGCTCATTCTTTTAGCAGAGCTACCTTGTCTCTAACGATCCCTTAGGATTTTGCATAGAAAAGCATTCTTCTCCCAGAACCTGGCAAATTCATCCTGAACCTGTCTAATACTAATCCTCACCTGTTTTTTAAAACCACTTTTGCCAATGAGTCTATCTGGTCTTGAAACCTGTTAAGAACCCCCAATATTTCTTTCAGGTCATTCACTGTTTCCTGTCATAGGGTTTGTATTCCTTCCTCACCAACTGCAAGTGAGGCCCATGCTACTGCTGTGCTTCTGACTACTCCTAGTCCTAAGAGTAGGGGAATTGCCTGTATTGCTCATTTGGTTCAGGAGGGCTCTCCAGGAAATTCTCCATACACTGAGAACAATGGCACTGGTCAAGCCAGGTAGCAGATGCCCTGGCCATCCTGGGGTAGGCACTGGTAGGTGTTTGTGCCACAAACCCTTATGGTGGAGTTTGTGGCACACTGGTTAGACTCATTGAGTGGGCAGGTGGTGTTACAGTTAGCCTTTCCAAGAGGAGGATAGTTGAAGGGGAGCTGGTAGTTATGTTTTTACAGTTAGCTCATTTTCCTGGGGGTTCAGTTATGCAGACTGGGAGTGGCTTGGTTCCCACTGCAGAACTGTCATGAGTCAGGATGGTTATGTTCCATGGGACAGGTATGGGAAAGATGGTAAGACTTAAGGAAGTTCATAGCCTTCAGGATGCAGCTATGTCAGGCCAGGATTTATTTAGGAGTTGGTGGAAATTTTGAGCATGGTTTAGCAGGATGTTGTGGAGGGCTGTTCTAACTTTGGCTTTTAGGTCTGGGCAGCTTTACTGATATTTTTAACCTGGGTTTTTTTCTGGGGGTTGGGCTACTGGAATCAGTTGGGCTAGTATGAGGCCACCAGGTCAGGCCTCACTGGGTTGTATATACCAATTTTTAGTTTTAGTCCTGTTTGGGCCTTGAAAAAGGTATTTTCTGATCCAGTAGTTATGTTTAATAGGGTGAGTTTTATGGGGTCTCAGGATTCTATGCTACATCCTGCTGGGCTGAGGATTTTCTGTAGGAGATATGAAGAAGTTGGTGGGAGACCCTTTCAGGGAGCAGTGGCACCTACCAGCAAACTCGAAGAGCAGCAGAACTCTCTGATCTTGTTGGGGTCTTGGCAGAGGTATTTGTCATAACTTCCATAGTTGCAGCCTATACACCCTATCCCAGGGGCAGATACGGGGGCATGGGGGTACAGGGCAACTAGCAAGGTGTAAGGAGCATGATCTTGGATTGCCCTGCAAGTGTCGAATATTACAGAGACTGAGGCTGCACTTGCTGAGAATGGGACTGAAGCATTCAGCATGGATTGTTTGCACCAACTTTGACTAACTTGCAGCTGCCATTGGTTTTGGGGGTGGGTATTGGCTCCCAGGGAGGGGGAAAGGAAGAAAAGGATAAGCAAGTCAAAGCAATGAAACATCCTACTATACACCAATAAGCTATTGCAAGTAAAGCTCTATTCACTATAATCCAGTCTGCAGGAGCTACAGCAGCTAGTCCAACTCTGAATAACAGGGCAAGTAAGCCATATAAGCACAGGATCCATCAGGAGCAGGGGTCCATTCAGCAGGCATTTGACAAGGTTGGTATTTTTGGATCCCAGGTGACTCACACTCTCAAGGGGTGGCCAGGTATGGGCTAGGCTGTCCAGCTGTCCTGTTCTTTATTGGGATAAGCTTTCTTGACCCTGGAATGATGGATCCAAGGGATGATACCTGCAACTTTAAGAGCAGCAGGAGTTACAATGATTACAGTAGGTGGAGCTGTCCAGGAAGTCTGAAAGTTTTTCCAGTCTTTGACACAGACTAGGTCCCCTGGCTGGTGGGGGTGCACCAGGTGTCCCAGTGGGATGAGGTTTTGGGAAAAGACAGTTTTATATATTTGGGCTTGAGTTTTTCCCAGCTGCTGGAGAATGGAATCTTGGCTAGCCTCCCCCAGGAGCTTGAGATTTCCTCTGAAGGCCTGAATAATTCGGGGTGGCTGTCCAAATAGAATTTCAAAGGGTGAATAGCCCATGGGTCCTAGGGTGCACCTAACTCAGAGAAGGGTTATGGGATGTAAGTCTACCCAGGGGAGACCAGTTTCTTGGCAGAACTTGGCTATGGTGGCTTTGAGGGTTCAATTCATGCATTCAACTTTCCCTGAACTCTGAGACCTGTAAGTGGTTTGGAGTTTCCACTAGATCCCTAATATTTTTTCCAGTTCTTGGACTATGGCAGCCATGAAGGCTGGGCCATTGTTGCTTCCAATAGACAGAGGCAGTCCATGTCAGGAAATGATTTCTCTGAGTAAAGACTTAATCACTTCTTTTGCCTTTTCAGTGTGAGTGGGAAAACTTTTGACCCAGTCTGAAAAGGTGCATACATCACTAACAGTAATTTGTAACACCGACTTGGTTTCACTTCTGTGAAGTCTACTATGAGATCTTTCAAAGAGGCTGTCCCTGTGTGTTGGATGCCAGCTGGTGCTTGGGGGCCCTGCAGAGGGTTGTTTTTGGCACAAACTTGGAACTGGCTGCTGATGGTGGCATAGAGGGAAGCCAATCAGGCTATGTAGTAGTATCTCCCAAGTAAGGATTCTAGCACAGTTTTCCCTAGGTTGGTGAGTTAGTGTTACTGCTGGATGAGGGTATGAGTGGTTCCTTTCAAGGGAGCAGCCAAGTTCCTTCAGGGGTTCAGCTTCCCCATTCTCCCTTGGCCCATTCCTGTTCTTCCCAGGTATAGTTTAGTTGATTAATTTCTTGTCCTAAAAAGGACAGCTGTGGTGTTAATTCTGGAACTTGTATTCTGTGGGTTCCTTCAGCTGCTTTATCAGCTAGCCTGTTTCCTTGAGTGACCATATCCATTCCTTTCTGATGTCCCCAGCAGTGGATGATGGTGACTCTGTCTGGTTTCCAGATTGCTTCTAATAGTTGAAGGATTTCTTCTTTGTTTTTGATTTCCTTTCCCCCTGCAGTTGGGAGGCCTCTTTCTTTATAAATCACTCCATGGATATGAATGGTAGTGAATGCATAGAGTCAGTGGAAATGTTTACTGCCTGCCCATCAGCTAACTTCAGGACTTGTACCAGTGCCCAGAGTTCCACCCATTGTGAAGACCTTCCCCAGGGTAGAGATGCTGTTTCCACCACCTGTTCAGCAGTGGTGACTGCATATCCAGCAAGCTTCTCCCCATTTTTAACAAGACTGCTCCCATCTGTAAATAGTGTCTGATCTGGGAAAGAGAGTGGTCTGTCTTGGAGGTCAGGGCAACTGGCATAAACTTCCTCAGTCATTTCAACACAATCATGTTCAGGGACCCCTTCCTCATCCAGCAAGAAGGTGGCAAAGTTTAGACTATGCACTGTTTCTATTGGTGCTCTGGGGTTTTCACATAGTAAACCTTGGTAATGTGTGAGCTGGGGTTAGATATCCACTGATGTCCATGTGAGTTCATTAGGGCAGTGACTGTGTGTGACATGAATAGCCTGTCTGAGGGTTAATTTGTAAGCTTCTTTGATGAGGATTACAGTTGCTGCCAGGGCTTTCAAGCAAGGTGGCCATCCTGCAGCAACAGGGTCCAACTGCTTGTAGAGGTAAATGATGGGCCTTTGCCAGTGGCTGAATGTTTGTGTGAGGACTCCCAATTCTTCCTTATTCTTTTCATACACAAACAGGTTGAAGTTTCAAGTTACATCTGGGAGTCCCAAGGCAGGGGCTTGGCAGAGTTGTCTTTTGATGTCTTCAAAGGCCCTCTGTTGAGCTTTTCCCCAGTTGAGGGACTCCTTTCCGGGACCTGTCAGAACTTCATGAAGGGGTTTGGCCAGGTTTGCAAACCCAGGAATCCAGATGCAACAGAACCCCACAGCCCTGAAGAATTAACAAAGCTTTCTTTTTGTGGTGGGGGTAAGGAAAGTACAGATTACTTTCTTTCATTCTGGTCTGAGCATCTGGTGCCTTTGTATGATGCTGGACCCCAGGTACTTAACTTGCTGTTTTCACATTTGGGCTTTTCTCCAAGACACTTTGTACCCAGTCTGTGTTAGAAGTTATAGGAGAGTCTGGGTCCCTCTCGCGCAGTCCTCTTCCATCTCGCTGGCAATTAGTAGGTCACCTACATATTGCAAGAGGGCACACTTGCAGTCCTCCTGAGGGTAGGTGGCCAGATCTTCTGCCAAAGCTTCCCTGAAAAAGGGAGGGGAGTTTTTGAAGCCTTGTGGGAGCCAAGTCCAGGTTAGCTGATTTTTCTGCCGGGTTCTGGGTTATTCCCACTCAAAGGCAAACAGAGGCTGGCATAGGCGGACCTGCCACAGGTAGAAGAAGGTATCTTTCAGGTCCAATCAAGTGAACCAGGAGCCATCTGGTGGCAGCTGTCCTAGCAAAGTGTATGGGTTAGGAGCAACCTGATGTAAGGTGAGAGTGGCATTGTTGATGA
>JAQZBX010015685.1:0-37298 GCA_029593785.1 Cabassous unicinctus | reverse complement strand
AAGGATAAACAAAATGGCACATACATAAAATGAAATATCATTCAGCTATTTAAAAAAAATGATATACTGATACACGCCACAACAAGGATGAATCTTGAAATCATTATGTTGAGTAAGGTAAGCCAGGCACAAAAAGACATTGTAGAAGGGAGCAGATGTGGCTCAAGCAGTTGAGCAACCACCTCCCACAAGGGAGATCCTAGGTTCAGTTCCCAGTGCTTCCTGAAGAAGACAAACAAACAATGGCAGACATGAGCAGACATCAAGCAAAAACATTGAGCAGAAACAATTAGCAAGACAACAAGCAAACAATAAGCAGATAATGAGCAAAACAAACAAGCAGGAAGTAGATGTGGCTCAAGAAGTTGGGTGCCAGGTCCTGAGTTAGTTTCCTGGTGCCTCCTAAAAAAAAACAAATAACGAGCACAAACAACATAAAAACAACAAGCAAAAAAATAAAACAATAACAAGAAGCAAACAGACAACGGAGACTTCTCAAGGGGAAAAAAGACATTGTAGATTTCAAATATATGGAATATTAATAATATGCAAATTCAGAGAGATAGAAAGTAGATTATAGATTACCAGGGGCATTGCGAGTGTAGAATGGGGAATTATTGCTTAATGGATAAAGATTTTCTGTTTTCGGTGATGACAAATTTTGATAATGGATGGTGAAGAAGTTAGCACAACATTGTGAATGTAATAAATGCCACTGAATTTTGTAAAATGCTTAAAATGGGGAAATGAATATTATGTATATGCTATCAAAATAATTTTAAAAAAAAATTTTATACAGTTACCATATGACCCAGCTATTCCACTCTTATGTGTGTACCCAAAAGCAATGAAAACATTTCTGCAAGCAAACACATATACACAAATATTCAAAGCAGCATTATTCACAATTGATGAATGAATAAATAAAAATTGAAATATCTATACAATATCTCTATATTCCATCTATACAATGGAATATTATTTGGCAATTAAAATAATTGCAGTTCTGATACAAGCTACAAAATGAATGAACCTAGAAAACATTGTAAGTGATAGAAGCTAGCCTCAAAAGACCACATATTATTTGATTCTATGTATATGAAATGCCTAGAATAAATGAATCAACAGAGTCAGAACATAGATTAGTAACCACCTAGGGCTAGAGGAAGTGTGGGTATGAAGAGTAAATACAAATGGATAAGGAGTTTCTTTTTGGACTGATTAAAATGCTCTATAATTGACAGTGTTGATGCTTCTGCATCTCTGTGAGTATCCAAAATTCCACTGAATGCACACTTTAATTGAAAGGTATGTGCATTATATCCTCAATTTAGCTAATAGAAAACACTGCAGAGATCCTAGAAAAAGCAATCTTTAAAGGCAAGCCAATATATACTTGATTGTCATGTTTTTCTAATATTTGAACCTTGGAACAGCAACTTTGTTCTCTCTAATTAGTTCAATAATCTTTTTTTTTAATACAAACTTTTTAAAATTTTTAAAAGATACCTAGATTACATAAATGTTACAAAAAAATTATAGCAGATTCCCATATGCCCTGGTCCCTACCCCTCCCACAATTTCCCCCATTAACAACATCCTTCATTAGTGTGGTACATTTGTTAAAATTGATGAACAAATTTTGGAGCATTTCAACTAAGCATGGATTATAGTTTACATTGTAGTTTATACTCCTTTCCACACAATTTTATACTTTACAACAAGATATATAATGGACTTTATCTGTCATTGCAATGTCATTCAGGACAATTCCCAAGTCTCGAAAATGCCCCCATATTACACCTATTTTTCCTTCTCCCTCCCCTCAGAACCTCCAGTGGCCACTGCCTCTACATCAATGATAAAAGTTCTTCCATTGCTAGAATCACAATAAGTCTATAGTAGAATAACAGAACCTACAGTTAGTACTAAAGTTGATAGTTGTTTGTCCAAGAAACTTAAATCTTTAGGCTGTCCATGAGCCAGCTGGGTCCTGAATCTCAACAGAGTTGCAACACCTACTCTCTAGTTCATGGAAATCACCCAAAATAACTAACAAGGAAATGATGATGGACAATGACCATCCCAAGGAACAGAGAGAGTCTGCAACTGCAAGCAAGATAGTCCTATCCATCTGCCCCATGAGATCTAAGCCCCCTCTCAATTAAAGGCAAAGTGGGGATCACCATCCCAGAATCCTAAAGATTGGGTAATAATTTCACAACCTTAATAATCACTTCCTAGAGCGCTAAATATGTAAGTATCTCAAGTTCTAGTTCTCCTTAGCTCCAATGATTATTTTCCTTTGTTTCCCATTCATTAAAATTCAAATGGCATATTCTGAACAGTATTTCAATCATGTTCTTCTAAAAACACATCCCCTGATTTTTATCTCTTTTCATAATCTGGTATCTTTACCCAAACTATAATTTTATACTTGTAGGAATCTCTATTTAATAAATGAACTTTCCTTTTTAAAATAATTTTGTTGTTTATTCAGTCTTGATTGTACAAGGTAGTATTATTTTCATTTTATTTTTTATTTTACATTCACTGTTTTGGTGCAGTTCTATGTAGTTTAACCTATATATTCATTCTTATAGCCAACACCACAAACAGGATATAAACCAATTCCATCACCCCATAGAATTTCCACATGCTAACCACTATTAGTCCTATACACCCTCCATCCTGATCTCATTGTTACTACTGATCTATTTCTGTTCCTTAAATTTAGCCTTTTTAAGTATGTCATATTAATGAATCATACCGTCTGCAATCTTTGGAAAGTGGTTTCTTCCACTTCACATACTGCCTTTGAGATTCATCCAAGTTTTGCAGCAGTTTATTTATTTTCATTGCTGAGGACATTATAATATACGGATGTATCAAGATTGTTTATACATTCATCCATTGAATGAAATTTGGTTTGTTTTTGACTAATATGAATATTACTGTAAACAATCAACAACAGGTTTGTATGTCTACATAAGTTCTCATTTCTCTATGGCAAATTCCTAGATGTGGGATGGTTCGGTCTTAAATTCTATGTTTCACTTTGCAAGAAACTTCCACACTGTTGCCCAGAGTGGCTGTATCATTTTGTTGTTCTGTCAGCAATGCAAGAGTGCTCCAGTCACCTCGTGTCCTTGTCAGCAATTGGTGTTGTCAGAATTTTTTTCAAGCATTCTTTTATGTGGCAATAATTTGCATTTCTCCTAAAGGCTAAGATACCTTAAGGTTCTTATTTGCTATCTGTAGACTGTCTGTGGTGAAGTAACTTTAATTATATACTGCAGTTAAATATTCAGTCATGCTTTTTCCTATTTTTGAGATTTGAAAGTTGTTTATACATGTTGAATGTGAGTCCACAGGGATACACATGATTGTAAACATTTTTTCCTCCTTCTGCAGCTTGCTTTTCATTCGTGGAAATGTGTCATTTTGAAAAGGTCTAAGTTTTTAATTTTAATGAAGTCCAATTTATCCATTTTTTGTTTCTCAATCACGTATGATGCAGTGACCATAAAATAAAGGATGGATATACACTTTCCAAAAGGATGTTTACCACAGATCAGTTACTCACCCCTCTTTTTGTGGGACTCAATTTAAAAACAGGAAAGAAAGAGAAAGAAAAGAAAACAATTGAAATCTGGTTCAATATTACTGAGACTATCCACTGTTCAAAGATCGGGGATTCCATAACTACTATTGGTATAAGTGTAAAATAATCACTCCAGGTAAACTCAAGTTATTAGATTTCATCTTGTCTTCACCACAGTTTGACTAAATTGAGAGCACTGTTTACCATAATCATCACTTCTACCTCCACAAATGCTTTATATTATGAGAAGTAATGACTACTGCTTCAGCTTTTATTTGCATGGTAGAGCACAGAAATCAGGGCCATACATTCCTGATACAATACTATACTTTAGAATATATAAAATATATTTATATTTTGTATGTGTTGCACTTATAAAATACAAAAATACAATTTATATCAAATATTAGAATCAAGTATGCTACTGATCACACTCATATTTCACACTAAAAAGATCTGATAATGTATCATACATTTTTTCTCTTTTTTCTAAATCCATGGTTGCCAAATTATTTTTAAAAAGCTGTAATACTTTGCTATATCCCTCCACTAAAAATTCATGATCTTTCCGAAGGAGAACCTTAACACTGCTCATGATACTACTTATTCAGACTGTTGCACTATAGAATACCTAGGTTGGATTTTTTTCCAGACCTCTTAATTTATGTTATTTCATATAAATACAGAAGAAAACAAGATTCGTCCCTCTCAATTTAAAATCATAATGAGAAGGATAATTAATGTGCAAGTAGGGTATTATTATTTCACCAGTCTTCCTTTGATTTCTGGGTAAGGTAGCATTATAGCTAGAATTTATATTCCTCCAACATTCCACAAACGGATCCCAAGGAAACCCATTTAAAATGTGTTGCCAAAATTAATTGCATTGTAGATTCATTAGTTTTCATATCTCCAAGGGATTTCTGTATGTTTCCTTTTAAAAATCACTTCTTTTAGCATATTCAAAAACCTGTAAAATGTGTCAGTATCTTTTGGAGAAAAGATTTTTGGAAAAACTGTATCACTTAACAATGTCAGAGAAGTCATGAAATACATACCTTATGGAGGAATACTGGTTGGAATTTCCTATCCAATGACCCAGGCTTTGGATTGAGAAACGGATGGGTTTTGATACAAAATAATTAAATGTGAACTACACTAATCCACAAATTATGGCAAAGGAAATCCTACAACATTCAAGCATTTCCTTCTTTCTCATTTTTTTAATTGCCAGGTTTATGTACTTGTGAGAATAATGGACTATAATATCTGATATTACCAATCCTGGAAAATATATATATTAGTTTCCTTAGGCTGGGTAAGTGTTTTCTCCATATGCTCCACCTAAAGTCTGTTTGTCTGGTGTTCATCTATATTGGGACTTAGTCCCAAAGTAGCAGAACTGCCACTTTCTCTAAGTGTTCTATGTAGAACCTACCTCTTTCCTTGAAAGTGGCACCATGAAATACATGATTTTCACAATCATTATTATTTTGGATATTTCTTAGTTTCAGATATCTCATTTGTAAATTATGTGTAACAATATTGGTTAGAGAGTCACAATTTGTATACTACATATTGGTTGTGCAAAAATAAATGTAGATTCTTTGTTTTCCAAATCCATTTTCATCTTCCTCTTGATCCTCCAATCCTATAGCTGTCTGAGAAAAGGGAATTTGGCCACTAACCAAAAATATCATATTTTCCAGGCCACAACAGTCTATTTTGGGTTAACTCATTCTCCTTTGGCTAAATATTCAATTAATTCAAACCTTCCAAAAGATCTGTTCTTCTTCTCTCAAGTTTTTTCTCTAAACTATTCATTCCAAGGTGGCCAATGGGTGGCAGAAACCACTTGTGATTCACATGGCATTGGTTAGCGGTAAGCAATCTGCAAGTTGTGCTTCTCTGCTGGCACCTACTGACCTCCTGCTAAGGCACAGCAATGCCTCCAGACATGACTTTTTGTCCTCATTGCTTTTGGGGATGAAGTGCCCATACATACTGTGGTACTGTCCCTTTTTCTACATTGATAATTTGTTTTTCAGATCATAGAACTCTAATTGCTTTTTTTTTTCTTGCTGTGTTTGCAATGCAAGCTGAAGGCATTTCATCAATTCTCGCATTGTTTTCTCTGCCTATATCTTCCAAAATTTTATGAAAGCTAGGCTCAGAAATTGAACACACCTGTGCCAGGAGGGATTCACGTAGAATTTTCTTACCATACTTTATCTGGTATGAGAATACCAGTTATACCCACAGGATGCATAGCCGATTTCATTGTCATCTTCACACTCACATTTAAATTTTGACTCTGTTAGTTAAACAGACTATGCTCACGGTTCATTAAAGGATCATGCAGCCTATTGCTCTCTTCCTAATTCCAGTAGCAGTAGATCATACTGAGCTTTCCAGTAAACATCTTTCAGGATTTTAAGCATCTGCGTCACTATGATTCTAGGATTTGTGTTTTCTGGACTTTTCATTTTGTTGACAGACCCCACTACTAGTATCTATTTCAGTCAGGATAGACTAATTCAGCATAAATAGTAGATAACACAGAAGCTAAGTTCATACATCTGGAAAAAAAAAAGAGAGAGAAACCTGAATATTGAGGGCAGAGCTACTCTGTGATGGGCATAATTTATAGTCATTTACTCAGCCTGTCTTTCATCAAATAAAATTGAGTTCGAGTCTATGTTAGGTACTGGTAATTGCACAGTAAAAGACAGACACTGATGCTACATTATCTGCCATATGCTACTCTGTGAACCTGGGCAAGACATGAACACTCTGTACCTCAATTTTCCTATGTGCAGAATGAGTCTATTAATAGGTCATATCCCGAGACATCTTGGGTACAGGATAATTAATATAAAGATATTTTGCTAAAGTAATAATCATAATTTAAATTATATGATATCATTATATTGTTACATTATTAATAATTCCATTATAATATATGTATTTTCCCTGTCACATCCTTGGAAACTACACTGTACAAAACAATAGCTTTATCAGTTTATTATTTTTGAAAGCAGATCTTGAAAAAGG
Source organism: Cabassous unicinctus (assembly GCA_029593785.1). NCBI lineage: Eukaryota > Metazoa > Chordata > Mammalia > Cingulata > Chlamyphoridae > Cabassous > Cabassous unicinctus. The sequence goes on along the minus strand of JAQZBX010015685.1, from coordinate 30,640 downwards.
CTGGCATACAACTTTCTGATACAATATATTTACTCTTATTGGAATTCATCTAAGCTCATCATTATTGAGAAGTCCAAATGGAACTCTATCAGTATGGCTCATTTATTAATAATCATTGGCGTTGTGTTATGCTAATTTTAGTCAGAGAAGGAGAAGTCAATTTTGCATAAAGTTAAGGAGGGGTGAGTTACAATGAATTTGCCACAAATAGAAATTTTTTGTTTACTATGCATAGAAACCAAGTATCATTATAAGTAAAAAATAAGTTTTCCAATGACAAAATACCACCTATTATTTTATGGCCATTAAGGTTAACAAAATAATATGTATTTAAATAACTTGGCTAATCTTACTCAAAGCACAAGAAAGTAAGTTTAATATTTATCATTGTTACCATTTTTAAACCTGTAAAATTATAAACAACTCTCTGAGTTAAATAACTAATCAAAAATATGTATTAGAAGATTAAAACAGGTGAGGTAAAAATCTAAATTTTTGAAGTAATAAAAGCAATTAATCTTTTCACTGCAAAGTAGTTTTTGCAAAGGGCTTGTAATTGTGAGGGATAGCTATTTTGCCATTTGTTGTGAAATGCATATTTTATGGTTCTTTTTCAGATTTTAGGCACTTGGAAGGTATTTGAAATTATAAAATGAATTGATATGTGCTTTTATTTTTACCTACAGACATATCAGAATTGAGAGCTTAGCATGCCAAATAAGACATCAATTACAGAATCCATTCTTCTGGGACTTATGGATAACCCAGACTTACAAATTTGATATTCTTCTTTATGTTGCTCACATTCTTATTGAATGTAATTGGAAATATGACTATCATCACAGTTGGTATTCCTAGATTTCTGACCAGCATTGCTACAGGAAACACAATGATTTCCTCTAATGCTTGCATGACACAAGTATTTTTTTTAATCCTACTGAGAGCAACAGAGTTTTTCCTCTGGCTCTTATGTCCTATGATTGCTATGTGGCTATCTGCAAACCTCTGCGTTACACAAGTATAATGAGCAACAAAGTCTGCAACAGGCTTGTCATCAGCTCCTGGTTAGCTAGTTTCCTCCTTATTTTCCTCCTGGTGATGATTATGGGTCTCCAACGGGATTTCTGCAACCCCAACATTACTGACCATTTCGAGTGTGACTCTTCTCCTTTGCTGCTGTTTGCTTGCACAGACACGGCATTCCTAGAGCTCATGCGATTTTTCTTAGCCGTATTCACACTCATGGTAACTTTGACCTTGGTGATTATTTCCTATGCACTCATCCTTAGAACAATTCTGAAGTTTCCCTCTGTCCAGCAAAGGACAAAAGCCTTTGCCACTTGTACCTCCCATATAATTGTGTTTCCATTTCTTATGGAAGTTGCATTTCACGTATGTCAAAACTTCAGCAAAGGAATGGGTGGCTTTGAGCAAAGGTGTAGCAACACTCAGTACCTATGTTGCTCCCATGCCAAATCCTTTCATTTACACCTTAAAGAAACAGCGGTTGAAACAAAAGTCCTTAAGGACTTGATCAAAAAATGTTATTATCACAGAAACACTAATTATTTTTAAATCGGTACCCAAAGCACAAATAAACACAAACTATTGTTCTTGGTGGTAGGTATACACAAGGGAATAAAGCACAAAAGAGTTCCTGCTATGGTAGGGTTAACTTTAAAGTACAAGCATGATTTATAAGTAAATTACCTAATACTTAGTAAGAATTATGAATAATAGGAGTACACTAAGGAAAAGGGAGAGGGAAGGCTTCAAATTACATAGGCTGTTCATAGATTTCACAGTTGTTTTTATTGTATTTTTTCTACATTCAAACTTATTTCTTTGTAGCCTTTTTTCCTTTCTATTTGTCCATCTATTTTTCACATACCAAGCATAGGAAGTTTGTGAGGTGTGAGGAGAGGAAAGGTTTTCTTGATTAGTCTGGCTAAAGTATGTAAGTTATGATGATATCTTCAAGGAACCAATTTAGGTGTTGTTGATTTTCCCTGTTTTATAATTTTTCTATTCTCTATTTCATTAATTTGTCTAATCTATTATTTTCTTCCATCTTCTTTTAAGTTTAATTCACTCTATTTTTCTGTGTGCTAACAAGGAAGAAAAGAGTATATATGTGGGATCTTTCTTCTTTTCCATTTTTTTATGTACTTTTTAAAATTTTTATTTTTAAAGACACACAGATTATATAAATGTTACATAAAAAATATATGGAATTCCTGTATATCCCGCTCCCTACCCCTCCCACAATTTCCCACATTAACAACATCCTTCATTAGTGTGGTACATTTGTTAAAATTGATGAACACATTTTGGAGCATTGCCACTAAGCATGGATTATACTTTACGTTGAAGTTTATACTCTCTTCCACACATTTTGTACGTTTTGGTGAGATATATAATGGACTGTATCTGTCGTTGCAATAGCATTCAGGACAATTCCCAAATTCCAGAAAAGCCCCCATATTACACCTATTTTTCCCTTTCCCTCCCTGTAGAACCTCCATGGGCGACTGCCTCTACATCAATGTAAAAGTTCTTTCATTGCTAGAATCACAATAAGTAGAATAACAGTAAGTCTGCTCTAGTCTATTGTTCATTCCCCAATCCTGAGGATTCTGGGATAGTGATGCCCACTCCACCTCTAATTGAGAGGGAGCTTAGATCCCATGGGGCAGATGGATGGGACTATCTTGCTTGCAGTTACAGACTCTGTGTTCCTTGGGATGGTCATTGTCCATCATCATCTCCTTGTTAGTTATTTTGGGTGAGTCCCATGAACTGGAGAGTAGGTGTTGCAACTCTGTTGAGATTCAGGGCCCAGCTGGCACATTGACAGACCAAGGATTTAAGTCTTTTGGACGTACGCCTATGAAATCTAGCACTAAATATAGGTTCAAACAGAAGGGGGCAGAAGAGCCATGTGTAGGGAAACCACAACTGTGTCCAACTTTGTCACACTGGGGAGCATAAATTCTAAAATAAGACCCACTGGCTGGGCATCAAACTCCTGAGCTGTCTGCCCTGCCTATAGTGTCTGGATATCTCCAAAGCCCTCAAGAGCCCTGCTATTTGAGGAAATATTTACTTTGTCAGTCAATGAGATCCTGCCAAGAGGTCCATAAGGTAACCTCTGGAATGATCTTCTGACTTACTTTGAAGTCTCTTAGCCATAAAACTCATTTGTCTTTACCCTTTCTCCCTTTTTGTCAAGGTCTTTTTTCCAGTTTCATTGCTAATTGGTGCTTGCTAGTAATCCTTCAGTGCCAAGGGAGTCTCGTTCCCAGGAGTCATGTCCCATGCTGAGGGGAAGATAATGCATTTATAGGGTGAGTTTGGCTTAGAGAGGGGCCACATTTGAGCAACAAGGAGGCTCTCAGGAGGTAACTCTTAGGCACCCTATAATACTAGGCTAAGTTTCAGTTTCAAAAGTAAAGGTTCATAAGTACAGTCATCAATATCAAGGGCCCATCAATGGTCCATCCTCCTTAACTAGTCACTGCCCCTGTACTCGGGAGATACTTGCTGTCCCATTAGAGAATATGGCAAAGCTCCCCAGGATGGGAATTCGATATTCTTTCAGTTATTGTGTGAATCTCCACCCACCATGATGATGCCCCATGAACACGTGAACACATTCATATGCTTTATAGGTATTCCCTAGGTGAACCTCTTCCCATGCATCCCCCATCACTGCCACCCCTCACCAATGATCCTCCTGTGCCACAGGTGTAATCCTTCTGTGATCCAAAAATTTTTCAAAAATGAAGCCAACACAATAACCAAATTCAATTAAGAAAATGAAATAATAATGATAGTTTAAAAAATAACAAATAAAATACAAAAAATTAAAATAAAAAACTGAAATAATAAAAAATATAAAAAATTTAAAAATTGACATTATGTCTTTCATCACTTTAAGATTTGTTGTCTTGTATATACAGTGACATTTCTTCCATTTATTCCCCTAGGGTCTTATTTTTTTCATTTTGTCTTCAAAGAAGCTTTAGTTTACAGAGTAGTCACATACAGAACATAGAGGTTTCCTATGTACCCAACATCTCCCTTTTCTCCTTCCCCCTATTAATAGCACTTTACATATGGATGGTACTTTTAGTACAATTTGATGTACAAATATTGAAACATTGCTACTAACCATGGTCAGTGATGTATATTATGGTTTATATTTTGGACAATACACTTTTATAAATTTTGATGAAATTTGACAATTTTATAAATTTTGATGAAATCTATCCATCATTGCAAGATCATGTAGAACAATTCCAATTCCCACCAAATGTCCCATGTTCCATCTATTCTTATCCTCCCTCCCCCTCTCCTTGAGAGTCATAGCAACCACCAAACTTCACTGCTTGAAGAACAAGATTCATAGTTACTTGCAACAACACTGAGGGCTTAATATAATTTCCTGTCCTCCCCTATTAAGCACAGCTTATGCTTTTGAGAGACTCCCACCCTAGGGTGGGAGTCCAACAACTTCCTGTTCATTATGTGGGTCTCCACCCACTGATACAATACACTACAACAAGATAAACACTCACACACTCCCTAGAAGTATGCCACAGGTGCACCCTGTCCTGCATGCCCTAACATCCAACACTATAAACCAGTAACCCTTCGCTGCCATATTTTCCAAAAGAACATTTCCAATGTTGTAGTTTCAGCCACATACCCATGTATCCCCAGAGTTCACCTGCTCCCTCCCCAACCCTCCCCCAAGTTCCATGGACTGTCCAACTCACCATCCCCATCTTACCCCACACACAGACCAGCACCGCCCAATCCAATAGCATCACTGCACCACTGTCATTCCCATCCACTGCACCCTTCCACCTTATCATAGATTTTGCCCATAAGGGCATTGGCTCACAACCCTCTTCTCCCTTTCTGTCTCCTGTAAACTTATCTTCCAGACTCTAGCTCTGTGGGTCTGCTCAATTTGCTTAATTCTTTCTTCTTTTTTACTACAGGTATTTACAGATATTGTAGCAGTTTGATATTGTTTAGGAATTGCAAAATTAAATATTGGATTATGTGGTTTGTTCCTCTGGGCATATTAGATTATAATGGAATCAGACGTTTGTCTTTTACTTGATTGTTAAATAATGATTAAAGCTTTGATTGGGCCACGTCAATAGGACACTTAGTCCCCACCCCCTTGGTGGGCAGGGACTCATACAGAAACTGCACTGCAGAGAAGGGAAGTGAGAGTTTTGATCCTGGAGACTGGGAAGTAAACAGAGACCTGAGCAAGGAGAAAAGGCTCCATTAGACAAGGGTAGAGGCCCCTGGAAAAAAAACATGAGACATTTGCCTGATTGTGTACAGCTGGCCTTGTGGAGAGAGCAGAGAAGCTGAACTCCAGGAAGAAGGAACCCAGGAAGCCTGAACCCTTGCAGAAGTCAGCAGCCATCTTGCTCCAACATGTGGCAACAGGTTGGGTGAGGGAAGTAACTTATGCTTTATGGCCTAGTAATTGTAAGTTTCTACCCCAAATAAATATCCTTTATAAAAGTCAACAGAATTCTGGTATTTTGCATCAGCATCCCTTTGGCTGACTAATACAATATATATTTCTCTCTAAATATACTGCTTTAACTGTCTCCCATAAATTTTAGCATGTTGTGTCATTTTCATTCATCTCAAGTTATTTCAAAAATTCTCTTGTAATTTCTCATTAAGCGCATTGGTTATTTGGAAGTGTATTGTTTGATGTCCACATATGTGTACATTCCCACAAGTTTTTCGGTTATTTATTTCTAATTTAATTTTACTGTGTTTGGAGAACATACTTTCTATGATTTCAATCTTTGTAAATTTTTTGAGACTTATTTTATGGTTGAGCATATTGTTTGTTCTGGAGAATATTCCATGTGCACTTAAGAATGTGCATTCTGCTACTGATGGGAGAAGTAGTCTCTTAATGGCTATAAGGGATTATTGCTTTATCGTGTTGTTCATATCTTCTTTATTCTTGTTGATCTTCTGCCTAAATATTCTTTTGATTAATGAAAATGGAGTATTAATGTATCCAACTATTATTGTTGAATTGTCTGTTTCCCCCTTTAATTCTGACAGTTTTTGTTTTGTGTAATTTTGGGCTCTGTTGTTAGGTACATATATGCTTATAATTGATATATATTTTTCATGATTTTCCTCTTATCATTATGCAATATCACTTTTTATCATTAGTAATATTTTTGTTTTAAAGTCTATTTTGCCTGATATTAGTATAGACACTCCACATTCTAATTGCTGCAATTTGTATGATATACCTTTTATCCATTTCATTTTCAACCTATTTGTATATTGTTTGTAGAAATCACATGGTTAGGGAGTTAAAATTGGTTTGTTTTTTCCGGTATCAGAATCTCTGTCTTTAGAATGAATTGTTTCATTAATCCTTATTTAGTGTTATTATGAATTTGAATATGTGCCTGCCATTTTACTTTTTTCTGCATGCCTTATGTCTGTTTTATTTCTCTATTCTTCTTTTTACCATTTTCTTTTGCATCAAGTGAATATTTTTAGTGTAACATTTTAATTCCTTGAATTATTTTTTCACAGTATTTTTTTGTTATTTTTTCAATGATTCTGCTATTAACATATTAACATATCAAAATCTGCTTCAGATTTATACTAAATTAACTCCAGGGAGATATAGAAATATAAATCCTATATATCTCTTTTCCCTTTTCCTTCTTTTTATGCTATTATTACTATGATACATATCTATTTAGTTTCAAAGTAAAAAATACACTGTTATCATTATTACTTTATATAATTTCATGTCTTTCAAGTAAGCTGACGGAATAAAGGAGAGCAAGTATAAATGGAGGTTTTTATATTAACATTACTTGCCATTTCTGATTCTTTTGATTTGTTCATGTGAATTCTAATCATATTTTGATGTCATTTCCTTATTCCATTACAGTTTTGCTCACCCAAAACTCCACTGTGCTGTCATTGTCAAATGTATTACATTTCTTATGTATTATAGGTCCAATATATAGATAAATGGCAGGAAATGACATCTTTTAAATACTCTTTTAAAAATTATATAATTATTTTTACTGGTTTTCTTTGGTTTTTCATGTAGATTCAAATTACTGTCTGGAACTTGGGGAACATCGTTAATATTTCTTGAAAGGAAGGTCTAGTTGCAATGAAGTCACTGTTTTTGTTTATCTTGGATCATCTTTATTCACTTTCATTTTTAAAAGAGAATTTTGTGCATATAAGATTCTTGGTTGATAGTATGTTTTCTCATCACTTTGAAATGATTACCACTGCTTCTGCCCTCCATTGTTTCTGATGATGATAGCTGTTAATATTTGGGGGGGTCCCTTATTTGTGATGAGTCATTTTATTTGCTGCTTTCATAATTCTTTTCTGCCCTTAGCTTTCCACATTTTTACTATGGTGTATCTAGATGTGGATCTCTTTGTGTTTATTCCTTCTGGGATACTTTCAGCTTTTTAAATGTGTAGAATAATGTTTTATAAATCAAGTCTGGGAAGTTTTCAATATTTAATTCTTTGACTATTTTAATGCTCCTTTTTATCTCTCTTTTTCCTTCTAGTATTCACCTTCTGCATATATTAATATGTTTTATGTTATGCCAAATTTCTCTAAGGATCTATTTTTTTCACTCTTTTTTTCTCTCCATTCTTTGAATTGCTTAATCTCTAATTATTCTTCTATCTGCCAGTTCAAATCTTCTATTAAGCTCCTTTAGTGAACTTTTTGTTTCAATGGAGTTCCCTTTTTTTGCATATACTCTTTATAATGGGCATTGTCATCATTCTTTCCTTAACTTCTTTGAGCATGATTTATTTTAGCTCTTTAAAAATATTTATAATGACTGCTCTGAAGACATTATTAGTTCTAACACTTGGGGTTTCTCACAAGCATAGTCTGTTTCCTGCTTTTTTCCTATGTATAGGTTACACTTTTGTGTTTATTTAAATGTCTTATAATGTTTGGTTGAAACATAAACACTTTCTAAAATATAATGTAGCAACTCTTCATAATAACCACTCCCTACCTTGCATATTTTGTGGACTTTTTTATTTTCTTCTTTTTTTCAGTGAATTTTCTGGGCTATTTTCATGAAGTCTATTTCTCTCATAGAATGCATCTTTGGGCATACACAATTATGTTGGGATGACAGTGGTTTTAGCAGGACTTTTCTGGGTTTTTTCCTGGAGCTCTCTGTTAAGCTGTCTGCCTCTGTTAGTGTCACAGCCAGCTCTTGGTTTCTGCTATTTGTGGACTGGTTTCTCCCTTGTTTTCCAGAGTGCTATGAGGATATAAATTGCCCCACAGTCTGATCCAATTAAATTCAGACCCCTTTGCATGGGTTGTTTTGAGGCTAGTCTTTTTGGGATTTTTATGCAATCAGAAAGGCTCTGCTTAGCTGTCTCTCTTCCTCAATCAGAAATAAACTAACTGACCTACAGGCAAGCTTGTCGCTCTTATGGCGTTACCGGCATCCTCTTATTTGTTTTTCACAAAAATCTCCGTTGTTATCAAGATCTTCTTTAAGTTTGAACTTTCCCACACTCTGTTTCAAAAGAAATTCCTTTGGGGAAAAATCCAGAGCTCTGATCTCTATGACCTGCCTTCCCACATTCGTCAATATCCCTAAACCACTGATCTGGAAATTGGGGTAGGGAAACAGTGGCCTGCTTCTGTTGCAGTGACACCCCTGTTTACCAGCAAGGTGATGGTCTGGGGTGGCAATCTCTGTTTCTCTAAGCTTGCTTTTCCCAGCCTGTAAACTCCAACTTAAAACTGAGGTAGAGAATAGGTGAATAATGGCCCTGGTATTCTGATATGTCACACCTGGGGTAAATCCTCTGCCCCACAAGCAGGGATTTTGTGGATTATGGAGCCCCAGACCCATTATCCTCACCTGGAATTTAGACCATACAACATAGAACTGAGAGGTATGAGACAGGCTTGTAGCCTGTACTTCCTGGGGAAATACCATAGCTATTAATTGGGAGTTGGGAGAGAAGGGAGCCCATCTTCTTGGTTACATCTAAAGTGGAGCTTCCATCATGATGGTGTGGGAGGAGGAAAGTATGAAAAAAGTCAAGGATCAAGTGCAACATACTCTTACCCTCTTAGAAAAGTTTAGTAAATTTTCTTGAAATTATTTCCCTTTGCTATATATTCTCAGGGCAATTTTGAAAGAATTTACATAGTTGTTTTTTTTAAGTAATTTTTACTTGTTATGGTTGTTTTGCTGAGGAGCATGTCCATGGAGCTCCTTTCACTGTCATTTTAGTTCTGAAGTACCCTGCAATTTGTATTTGATTATTTTTATAATTTTTGCTGAAAGTACCCAACTGATCTTGCATATCATCTACCTTTTCAATTAGAGGCTTTAATATATTGAGCATTGTTTTAGTTTCCTAGGCTGCTTAAAGCAGTTACCATGAAACAAACTGGGTTAAACAATAGGAATTTATTAACTTACATCTTTAAGACTGGGAAAATGTCCAAATTAACGCATCATCAAGGCGATATTTTCCCCAAGACTATGGCACTTGAGTTGTTCCTTAGCTTGTCACATTGCAAGACATATGGCAGTAACTCCTGGACTTTTGGGTTCGTTTCAGCTTCTTGCTTCCTGTGGGCTTTTTATTCTATTTCTCCAAATTTCTTTCTCTTATAAAGGACTCCAACAATAAGATTAAGACACATCCTGATTGAGGTCTAAAATAGCCTCATCAAAAGATCCTACTTACAATGGGTTCCCATTCACAGGAATGAATTAAATTCCAGAACATTTGTTTACTGCGGTAGATATAGCTTCAAACGACCATAAGCAAAATACTCTAAATTCCTTCTTTAAGTCAAAATCTGTATCATATCAGAATCTTGTTGTAATGATTGTTTCTCTTTTCAGAATGTGCTTTTCTTCCCATTTTTGTTGCCTCAGAATTTTTTGATGAAAGCCAGTGTTGTTTAGGACAGTACATACAAAGATAAATATTTTCATACTTAGAGATGAGTACACCTTTCTTTCCATTTGACCTTTAGTGTGGGTGTTTTTGTTAAACTAGTTAGCAGTAAATGGTTAGATATTTCTTATTGCTATGGTTTTCATCATTTCCACACAGAAAATCACATTACTGTAATGATACCTTGTATCTCAGGTGTTTACTAATTTTACCTTTCTTTACATTTTCTGCTCCCTAGACAGCATCTGTCTTGATCAGCTCTCCCATCTAATATTATTTTTTCCTTAATGCTTCTTAGAGTTGTGGTGGGAGGTAGGAAGGGGTAATTATCTGATGTTCTGATTAAGACTCAATTTTAAACATCTTTCCCTTGGTCTTGAGGATGTGGCCTTCACAGGTGCACATGCCTCTCCCTCTGAGCTAATACCAGGCAAAGAATATATTCCAGGAATCCCATGGGTTTACCTGTCTTCCTCTCACTGCTTAAATTTATTTCCACCAGTGTCCTAAGTCTACAGGTTTTTTTGGCCTTTCCCTTAAAAGCTAATTCTTTTGTTTCATATAGGAATGACAAAATGTGGGTCTGGGAAGAATTGGGACAGTAACTGGTCTTTTGCTCTCCCAGCCAGCACTCCATAGGAAGCTTAATTTCTCAGGCATCTTCCCTATCTTCCCAATGAGGTGCAGATGGGGTTCCTTGGGGGAAAAGCCTGGAAGTGTGTTTGAAATCCTTCATGTATATGGCCCCAGGGAATTTACATTCTTAAACTAGCCTAACTTTTAGCAAAGCTTTAAAAATTTCTAGCAGTACACATTTATTGAGCTATATAATCTTTGGTGGTGTCAGCTACAGAAAAAACAATTACTAAGTTCCTATTTCTCCCTACAGGCAACTGTTTTTCCCCCGGATTTCAGATTAGCTGATTGACCTTTGTCCTCAGTTCTCAGATACTTCCAAAAAAATTCCTGATTTTGCAAGTGTCTATGACTTTTTATTCTTGATGTTATTTTACTTTTTATGTCTTCTTATATCTATGATGAGAAACTGAAAATTGGGTGTTTTAATTGTAAACACTTTAATTTTATGAATTTATGTGAATAAAATTGACTATTACATTATTACTATATAGGTTAAAATGTGTCATCCCATTTGTCCAGATATATACATATACATTTCAAATGTGTGTTCATTCCTTCTGATATTAAATTTGCAAAAATACTATTTAATTTACCTGTTGGTATTTCATTTTTATGTTATACGTTTTCTAACTTGTTGCTCTTAGATGATAGGCTGCTGTTGTCTGTATATTAATTTATGCCATTTTTCTGAAATTTCTCGTGCATTTTTATATCATAATTTATTATTAAAAAGTTCAAAATATATATAGTATCTATTTTAGGTTCATTTAAATTGTATATTTATACTATTTTATTATCTCATTTCATAAAATTTAATTTTCTAATAGTTTGTTTCTGATATATAGATGTACAATCATGTCAGGAAATGCCACTGCAACTATACCATGTACAGTTTCGTATGTATATGTGACTGCACATCACATCAAAACCAGGGTTCAAAAACTGAAGCTATGATCTTCTCCCACATAACAAACCTGCTCTTTCTTGCTCATCTTATTTCAAGGAACTTCATCTTTACTGATATGCCAAACTGGAATCATGTAATTCATCCCTTACTCCTTCTTTGCTTATTCTTCCATCACATTTTCATCAAATCCTGTTGGTTTTACTTCCATATATTCCTCAAATCATCTCATTCTTCCCACTGCTCAACACCAATACCTTAGTTTGGTTATTTAAATCTATTATCTATCCTAAGGCAAGTTTATAGCTCTTAAAAATATCTCTGTATCAGAAGGGATCATGTGAGGAAGATAGGAAATACCAAAGATATTTGAAGTAATAAGGAATTTAATTTAGGGAATCAGAGGATTGTACAATTAAATGGAAGGACCAGGGAAGCAAAGATCAAGTAAAGAAATAATATTGTTTAATAAAGTCCTTGAATAAGAGAAAATAATCATTGGTGATCTTATATATATTCAGCAATATCTCTCATGAACATAGATTCAAAAATTCTCAATCAGATATTAGTAAATCGATTCCAACAATATGTATAAAAATTACACATCATGATCAGGCCTGTGCAAGACTGACTCAATATTAAAAAATCATTTGATGTATTCTTCCACATCAATGTGTTAAAGAAAATAAATCATAGCATCATACCAATTGACACAGAAAAAGCATTTTAAAAAACACAACTCTATTCGTGGAAAAAAATATCAGCAATGAAGGAAAAGAGGGGTAATTCCTCAACTTTATAGAGAACATCTACCAAAAACATATAACTAGCATAATATTTAATGGTGAGCAATTAGATGCTACCACCATAAGAAGGGGGATAAGACAAGAATAGCTCCTTTCACCACTCTTATTCACCATTGTATTTCTTGCTTAGTGCAATAAGAAATGATGGGAAAAGAAAATTATATATTTTGTGGAGGAGTAAATAAAACTGCCTTTATTAGCAGATCACATGATCTGCTATCTATATTAGCAGAAATCCTAATGAATTGATTTAAAAATCCCAGACTAAAAAGTGAACATAATAAGGTTGTAGAACACAGATCAATACACAAAAATAAATTGCTTTCATATATACCAGCTACGAACAATTGGAATTTGAAATTAAAAACACAATACCATTTAAATAAACATCAAGATTAAGAGAGACACACTAAGGTATAAATTTCTTCCCAACTTTATCTAGAGTTTCAATGCAAACTCAATGAAAATCCCAGAAATCTACTTAGTGGATACTGATAAATCAATTCTAAATTCATAGAGAAAGGCAAAAGACATAGACTAGGCCTTGCAGTACTGAAGAAGAATGAAGTTGGAATACTGACACTATTCAGCATCAGGAATTGTTATGAAGCTATGGTAATTGAGAAACATATATGGGTGAAATAATATATATATGGATGAATGGAACAGATTAGGAAGCCCAGAAATAGAGCCACAGAAATATAGCTAACTGCTTTTTGACATTAAAAGGAGTAAATTCAATTCAATGGGAGAAAGGATAGTGTTTTCAAAAATTGATTGTGGATCAATTGGATATTCATATGTAAAAACTGAATCTGGACACTGACCTTAATCTATTCACAAAATTTCTCGCAATGGATCACAGAACAAAAATAAAACAAAACCACAATTTTGAATGAAATAAGATAATGGAAAATCTATGTGGCATTGATGTGGCTGAGGTTTTAGATACAAGACCAAAAGGAAACCTATGAAAGATATATTGTTTCTGAAATAATGACACTGTTAAGAGAATAAAAAGACAAGATATAGACTTGCAAATATCTGATAAAAGAAATATATTATAAAGGGATTGTATCCAAATTATGAAAAGAACACTTAAAACTCAATAATAAGAAAACTAACAGCTCAAGACCCTGACAAGAGAATCTAAATGTATTACAAATGTATGAAACTACGTACTGAAGGGGGGTAGGAGAAAAGATGTTGACCTATGTAATTTTGGAAATGGATGGTTTCTATAAGATCAAAGACAAATGGAACTGCACCTAAGCACTGTACTCTAGTTGATAAAGTTTCCAACAGGGACACAATTTAATAATTCTTATACTGCTATTCATGTATGCTGGAAGTAAACAATAAAATAAATAGGTAGTGGATAATGGGAGCCAGGTTTCTCACTATTGCGGTAGGAAATCATAGATAAGAATGAGAGGAGGATAAAATGATAAATGGAGCAACGGATTAGAGTTTGAGAAATCAGTAAAAACTCATATTTAACTTAATATAGATGCAGATGGTTACACATAGAAACATTTATAGATATGTGAATACACAAGAGTTAAGATACACATATATTTCTTTGCTCTGTCAGCTGATAGGACCTGAAACACATGAAAGCCTAGTAGCAAAAAATATACGTAGTGACCAGATTTTAGTTTCTATAGTTTTCTAATAATAGGAACTCGGACTTTTGGAGAAATGGCTGATTTTAAGACTGAGGCAGGGTACCCAAGATGAACCTGGAAGATTTTTTAGTGCTAGAAAGTAAAGAAGTGGTAAAAGAATAATAAAATATAATTTGAAGAGGCTATGTGAAAAGGGGACGGGGTAAACTGAAAGGGCTCCCAATGGCCAAAGCTGGATCAAACCAGAGATATAAAATAAATAAAGTAGTATTAATTAATACCTAAAGTATCAAATAAATAAATATACTTGAATTCATATTAATATAAACAAAAGACAGACTATATTAATAAATGGGGGGAAAAATCTCCTGAGTGTAAGAATTCCAAATAAATTGTACAGATACACCATCCTAAAGATGATGGAGCATAACTCCACATAGTAACTTCCTTCCAAAGACTACAGTAAAGAGAATGGGCAAGAGTCATTTACATTGGAGAAACCTGATAAACTGTGCTTCAGCCAGATAATCAAAGTCAACATCAACAGTCATAAGTCATGTTAATAATAAAAAATGTATACCCTTGATAGGATGTGATGAATATAACACTTTATCTCTGTGATTTTTCTCCCCATAACCCATAATTCCAAACTTATCATCAGAAAATCAGCTGACAAATCCCAATAGAGGGACAGTCTACAAAATATGTGATCAGTACTCCTCAAAACTGTCAATGTCACCAAAAACAAAGAAATCTGAAAACTGTCATAACCATGAGAAGCCTAAGGAGACATGACAATTTATTATAATGTATCCTAGTTGGGATCCTTGAACAGTAAAAATATATTAGGTAAAAACTAAGGAAATCTAAATAAACTATGGAAATTACTTATTAATAATAAATCATGTTTGGTTTATTAATTATGATAAATATTCCACTGAAGTAATTTGATATGGTTTTTCATATCTAGATGATAACTTACCAACTATTATATTATATTAGATAAGTTTAAGTAAATTAATTTTATTATTTAAAAATTCTCATAGTCCTATCCTTGGAAAGTGCAATAGGAAATTCAATCAGACTTATGCATTTTTTCTTGTTAGGGTGGGCCTGTAGCCTATGTGTACTTCTTTCTAACTGTCTCAAAGGACAGTGCCCTACTGCTCTCTATTTTAGTTGTTTTGTCAAATTTTATTACACAGAAGTTTCATTAGGGACTTTTAAACTTTTGTCACCAAAGATCATTATACATACCAACAATGCCAGTATCCTCCAGGAGACTGAATGGACAAACATGTATTATTATTTTTAAACTAGGAAAGCTTACTTCCTACTCAGCATGCTCAAAACAGAAGCTCTTATAAAAAGACAGAGAAAGTTCTTTTGTCTCCTTCCTTACATTAGGCTTTTTTCTCTTCTCAACAAAGACCAAAGGAAAATGTTTCCAAGTTTTAAAATCAGGAAAGCCTCCAGTGAGAGGTTTTGTAGATGATGTGAAAAATGGGAAACTAGGAGAAATCCAGAACCTTCAGGAGATGTGTGGAGAGTAAGCATAGGCTGATAATCATGTTAGACTAGCATGTTATCTCCCTTAACACAATGCAGTTAAAACCATTAAGGAGCTATCAGCTAAAATCATGAAAAAGCATGAAAACAATAAGAACCTGTTGGGGATTAAATTATGTCCCCCACAAAAGACATGCATGTTCAGATCTTAATCCCTGGTCCTGTGGGTACAAACTCATTTGTAAATAAGATCTTTGACTAAATGATTAGCTCAGGAGAAACCAACTGAATGAGTCATAATCTGTTATGACTGGAGTCCTTATAAGGAGACGACTGAGCAGTAGGAGTAGGAACCAGAGGAGGAGACAGGAAGAGACAAACCACCATGTGATGGAGAATTTCCAGAAAGCTATAATCAGAACACTACAGACTTTGGAGAAAGTCTGGCCTTGCTAGCACCATGATTTTGGACTTCTAGTCTCCAAAACTGTGAGCCAATGAATCCTTGCAGGTTAAGTCAACCACTGCTTGGTATTTGTCAGAGAAGCCCTGGAAAACTGAGACAGTACCATAAGGTAGATATGGGAATTATTTTCTAATTTTTGACAAGGGAAGAGCTATATTAGGGTGTTTTCTTCTGTAATGTGTTCAGTTGCATTTATTTCAATTTCTAAAATAAAATAAAGAATAATTTTTATAGACATACTATAGATATTATACATGAGTCCTTTGAAAAGACTGAGGTCTTAGCCAGGGCTATATTTATGTATGCATATGTAATCATCCTTGCAGTGTAATTTTAAGGACATATAGAAATATATCTTCTAACTGCCTGATACATAGATCTGAAAATTACAGTCCATTGCTAAAAATTTCAACATTGAAAACCCTCATCGTATTCTAAATTGTAAATGTCCCTTTAATGATGAAAAATCTAAGGAGAAATAATCAATCCAGCCTGAATAAATATTAGTTCAACAAAAATGTCCCCTTAATATCTAAGGAAGTCTAATTACTTTCACTAAAGAACACTTTGATGACAGAAGAAAGAGAAGGCTTTTTCACTGTTGTTCATGAAGCACAATACAGCATTAGCAACATTGAGAAGAGTATTTCATTAAGGCAATTTTTTTCATGAGGTATGCAGAGGGGATTTTGAAAAAGGAGACAGCAGTAGGGTTGTCAGTTTTTAGTTACTTCATAGTCTGTTCTACTTACTGCTCTTTGTGTGGCCCTGAAGTCATTGAGAGAAAATTAATTCTTCAACAAAAATCAAAGATTAATGCAATGAATACAGCTTTATAAATTATCAACACACTATTTTACTCCTGCAAAAGGGAAACTATTAGTAAATTCATTTTACCTAACAAAGGCAAAAATAAGATTTGTATAGGAGAAAGAGGGTTGAGGGAGATGAAGAAGCGTAAGGAATTTGGAAGCAAAGTAATTTATTTTCTTGTCCTTGTATAAGCTGTTGATTATGTTGGAAGTTGGCAAAGAAGCCAGTCTTTGGGCAATGGAAGGATCATCAAAGAAAAACATTTTCATTTTTTTATGGATTCCTGGAAAAACTTTGACAGTTTAACTCTGATGTAAGTATATGTGACAGCCTGTCGCCGAAGAATGTTTGTACTTTGTTAATATCTTTATCTTACTTTATGCCAGATCAGCACTGTTTCCCTTATAAGAGTTTTCAGTAGTTTTCCAGCATAAGTGTCCATTTTCCTCTGATGGTTTCTTTAACCAAGTTCGGCCTTTTCATAAGTCTCTTATCTGAATCCATAATGCATATCTCCATAAGAAAAGAAGATTTCATTGATCGAGGCCCATAGCACACATGCTGTTTGTAGGACATATTTTAAAGCAAAATGAGTGAAAAATCACTCCTATGACTAATTCTTGTCTCCTCGGGAGATAGCATTTCATTAAGTGATAGAGAAAGAGCAGGACTCCTAGAGACTCCGTTTGCAGACAAGACATAGTTTCATAGTTACCCTTATAAAAAGATAATGCTGGTTGAGGACTACAGCAGTTATGGTTCCATGAAAAGAAATAGAGTGATTTCCTTTTACTGAAAAATACATATAATGATCACATCAATAAAATAAGAACCATAATATAGGGAAAATAAGTTAGTTAATATTTTATTTATCCATCATTTGTATCTGAAATTATAATGTAAATAGTTAAATTAAGTGATTGCATTTGAAATATGATATAAGGGGCAGCACTGATAGAGGCTGTATAGGGGAAGAGGTTTGGGTTGGGCAACACACTTCCTTAATTGCCTACTATGTTCTCAAACATTAACATACATAGGAAAATCTTGATTGTCATATTAAATATACGATTTCTCCACTAGCATTCTACCTATACCCCACTACCTGGCTAAAATATATTGGATCTGTCTGATTCCCAGGAATCTATGTTTGCAAAAACCACCCCTGCTGATTCTAATTGAGATCACACATTAAATATCCTAGTCAGATGCAAGTGTTTCTGGAAGAAAAAAGTAAAATATTACATAAATAACTACAGTGATAATTTTAATTTATATTAAATGAGTTTTATAAGACAGAACCTTGCATAGTGGAAACTAGATGTAATAGTTTCATGTAAAATATCTTATCACATGTTTTCTAATAGCCAGATAGAATCAAGTTCTGGCACAGAATTAAGCAGATGTTCTTTAATGAAGCAGAGGAGAGAAAGGACAAAACTGTTTCATTCTTTGGGAAGAGTGGACCTGAGAGCATGTTAGGGGAGTGGAGCACTCCACACTGATAGGGCACACAGCCAGTATACTTGGGGGAGTCAGGCAAAGGAGGTTGGGGGTTTAGATGGGTGGGAGCTGGGGAGGGGCATTGTGGAGAACAGAGAATATTGAGTAGCACAAGCAAATTTCACCTTTGTCACAATTTTGCTTAATTTGCATTTGTGCTAAGATTTCTGAGAGGAAAAGACTCAATTAAGCTAGGAGAAGAGGAGGATTCCTGTCTTCAAAGTGAAGTGAAAATATATTCCCCCTTACTCATTAAAAAATTGAAAGCAAAAAGAGGATTGAAAGTGATGGTGTATTGCAGAAGAGGAAAAGAGAAGAGGCTGGTTAAGTTTAAGGTTCTGGCAATGGACCATGTTAGAAAGTACAAAAAGAATAAAGAAGGCAGACTACAGGCAAAATCATTAAGTAGGTAAATTTTGTCTTTAAGACACTCAGAACTGATACTCCAATATTCTTTCTGAATGATATTTTTGTGTTAATAATTGTGTTTGTGATTCACCAATAGCCTGTCCACAAGGTGCAGGCTGCCCTCAGTGCTGTGGGGATGTGATGATAGAATGCTGTGCGGACGAAGGTGCCACGGTCTGTTAATAGTGATAAAATTTACACTTTACTTAGGAATTGTTACAGTTCTTTATATATATTATTTCTAAATCTTCCAGTAACTCTGCAAATTAATTTTGTTTGTTTTCGTTATTTGTCTTAGAGAATATCAGGATCAGGGTCATCATTTTGTTACATTTCTTGTCAGAAAGCTGCGTAGTCCGAATTATTTTATGAGTATGTCTGATTACAAACTCGTGCTTTTGGTTCTACAACAAAGAATCTTAACTATGAATCATATCTTCTGGGTGGGGTAGCAGAATCACGAGAGAAGAGATGATGCTTAAATCTGTGCTTTGCTTTTTGACGTAAGTAGCCGTCTACAGCTACTGTAGAATGATGTTCTACATTGATGTTCTATATTGTAGAATGACATTCTATACTGGGTAAGAACTGGTTAGGCTGTTCTATTTGGAGTATATTGATGGACAAGGAGAGGGAGGAAACTGAAGTGCTACTGGAAAAGGAATTAAAAGTTGAATAACACATTTTTTTAGCGAATTCATAACAGTCCCAGGGCATAGAAAAGTAGTGACATTAATTTTTTCCCTTACAAAATGCAGCTTTATTGATTTCTCTTTATGCTTAAACAATTGTTTCTTTAAAATAATATTATTCACTGGATAGCACAGAGAACTAGACAGTTAAGTGAAACTTTTAGTAAGTGCATAAATAAAAGGGTAGAATTAATATCATGAATATGAAAAAGTTAATTAATTAATTAGTTTCAGATTATGTTGGCAAGTGGTTTAGGAAAGTGTATGTGAGAGAAATGTATTTAAGAATTCAAATAGTGGTGTACATTATTTAAAAAAAGAAGAAAAATATTCTATCTTCTGTACAGGAAGAGGATTTGGCAGCAATTCTAATCTCCTTTATGTTGTAGTCTGAACCTTTTAGCTATCAGTATTATCTGAATCCTTCTCCACTTTTTAAACGAGTAAAGTACAAATTGAGTTAGAAATTATATATAAGGTACAAGGATCCATTCATTTAAAATTTATTGGCATGTCAGATCCAGTTTCTGCAGCCACAAAAGATATAACCAGAAAAATGTCCATGTTCTTAGATTTTATTTTCTAGTGACCCTAATGACCCAAAGGCCCTAAGAATGTTAGAATATTCTGGAATAACTCTCTATTTATTATATATGTTTATTCCTGCTGATTTTAATGCAAACCATACAGATTAGTTCCTTAAATAAAAAAACATCAGTATTTGTTATCAGAAGCAGTTGTTGCGGTCTGGGATGAGGAAGCTGGACAAAAAAATACCACACTCCACAGTCTCTTTTAGAAGGTAACTGTATCCTTAGAAACCCAGAAGGTGTTTTAAGCTTTGAGGAAAAAAAGAAAACAGAAAATAAAACAACTGTAAATTTGAGAAAATGGTTTCTGGATAGCAAAGCCTGGACAAAATGAAAAATAATCCTAAACACCAACAAGATATCTGAGAGAGAGTAATAGAAACAAGCAAACAACAACAGCAGATGGGAAATTATAATGTTAAGGATGAAAAAAGGGCTAGGTCATAGAAGAGAAACAGTACTAGAAAAGGGACATTTACAAAGTTTAGAATTGGGAATATTCAGACCTTTTATGTAAGAATGCATTCAAAATGACAGTATGAAACTGACATGCAAACAAGAACTTTGAACCTATTGACCAGAACAAAGATTAAAGAATACAGATTAGTCTAGGTCTATAGATAACTCTCTTCCAATTCTTCTGCTTACATTTACTAAGCTCTCCATATATGCCAGGCATAAGTAAATATAAGCATGTATAAAGCATAACATCTATGTTGGAGGTTACAGAAAGATAGAGGAAAATATAAGGATATAGAAGATCTGCAATACTATGGAATCCAGTCTAAGATACCGAAAGGGACAGGGGCTTGAAGCAAAACACAGGAAGGAGCATAATCTCACATAGTGTGCGTGGGGAAATGGAGACTTCCCTGAATAATTTATATCTAAGGAGAATCTTGAAGGACTAAGAGGTATTAGTCAGTCAAAGAAGGGTGGGAGGATTTGCCTGAGCAGAGGGGTCAGCATGTAGGAAATATGAAGAACTAGAAGTAGACAGTTTTAGTGTAATGGAGAGGAAAGTCAAAGGATGAGGTGTGAAAATCATAGAAATTCCTGTCCATGAAGAACCTTGCATGTCACACACAAAAAGATTAATCTTTAACAAGAAATAGTTAATACTGGAAGAGGAGAAGGCACAGAATGGGGCATGGTTTCACTTTTGGAAGGTAGAATGTGAAGGGTCTGTGAAACATCCAACTGGTGATGTACATTGGGTAATGGTTTCATGTGGAAAGATCTGGGCTTTGTAATCAGTCACGTAAATGATGATATGATGCGTTTGACTGGGTGAAATCACCCCTACAGAGTATAGAGCAGGAAAAACAAAAACAGGATACAAGAAGGAAAAGCTCTGATGATAGAATATTTGGAAGTGCCAATATTTCATAGATGGGCAAAGAAAGAAGAGCCTGTGTAGGACAGTGAAGAAAAGCTCTATAGTTTGGAGGAAATTAAAAATGATGGCAGGGAAACCATTTGAAGAATGACTAAACCTTAAGGAAAAAGTATTGTGAGGATGCAGGCACGATAAAAACTGAAATGTTCTGTTGGCTTCAACAATAACGAAGTCCTTACACATTTTGGGAAAGCAGTAGAGTTTGAAAGTGAAAGAAAGTTAATAATGGAATGAAAAAAATTGAGTGGGGATATGATGAGAAAGTGGAGACACTAATGAATTTTCAATGGTATTGAAAACATAATGAAATAGGCATAGCATATTTAGTGATATTAAATGTATTTTTAATTTCAGTGGCTTTGAGGGAAAAAGAATCAGTCAATTAAGTGAAAATAACTGAAATTTCAATTAATTAACTGAAACATAACATGAAAGCATATGAGGATATTCCTTTTTGTAAATATGTCGAACGCATTTTCTCACACTATATTTAAAATATTTGAACAGGAAATCATCTGTCTGTGCTGTAGTATTGGGAATAAGGAATATAAACAGAGATGCATAAAAACACAAAGGAAAATTCAGGTCCTAGTGTTGGCTTTGCTCTCATTTTTGTTGGTCTGTTTTCCAGGACAAATGAATCTAACTCTTAATGCAACCCTTTAATATTAACAATGGAAAAGATTTTCTGTTCTTAATTACCTGAATATATCCTATATCCAGGGTTTGTCAGGGACAAAAGAAAACAAACTTTTAAGTACTCATGAAATGGCATCATCTTTTTTCTAATTTATGTGTCAATCTAATACATGTAATGAATTACAAGGGTTAAACTACATTTTTAAATTCTGAGGGGCAAAGGATGATATTAGAAAAAGTTGCATTATTTCAGAATAATATAAATACTTAAGACAATCTCTGCTGTCCATACCATATGTAAAATGCAGGAAAGCTACTGGAAGAGGGGCAATATTGATTAAGTTGTAGAGGGAGAAACTAAATTTATGCCCCATTGTTTGGCTTTTATATACAGGGCCTTTTGCTATAGCGTTTGAATGTCTACCTCCTCATGAAAGCTCTTCAATTTTTCTTTTTTTTTAATGTACAGATTGGTTACGGATGTCAAAAAGCAGCAATGAGAAACCGCACCGCAATTACAACCTTCATCCTGCTGGGGCTGACAGAGGATCATCAACTGCAAGTTCTTCTTTTTGTCTTTCTATTTCTTACTTACATGTTGAGTGTTACAGGGAACCTGACTATTATCACCCTTACATTGGTGGACCCCCACCTTAAATCTCCTATGTACTTTTTCCTCAGAAACTTCTCCTTCTTGGAAGTCTCATTCACTACAGTCTGTATTCCTAGATTCTTGTACACTTTATCAACTGGGGACAATACCATCACCTATAATGCTTGTGTAAGTCAAATATTTTTTGGTATACTCTTTGGAGCAACAGAGTTTTTTCTCCTGGCAGCCATGTCTAATGACCGCTACGTGGCCATCTGTAAACCCCTTCATTACATGACCATCATGAGCAACAGAGTCTGTATTTCATTAGCCATCTGCTGTTGGGTGGCTGGCTTGATGATTATTGTCCCACCCCTCAGCCTGGGGCTCCAGCTGGAATTTTGTGACTCCAATGCAATTGATCATTTCAGCTGTGATGCAGGTCCACTCCTGAAGTTCTCATGCACAGATACATGGTTAATAGAACAGACGGTCATACTCATGGCTGTCTTTGCACTCATCATCACCCTGGTTTGTGTGGTTCTGTCCTACGCATACATCATCAGGACAATTCTAAGATTCCCCTCTGCCCAGCAAAGAAAAAAAGCCTTTTCTACCTGCTCATCTCACATGATTGTGGTCTCCATCACCTATGGAAGCTGCATCTTCATCTATGTCAAGCCTTCAGCAAAGGAAGAGGTGGCCATAAATAAAGGAGTTTCAATGCTCACTACTTCTGTTGCTCCCATGCTGAACCCCTTCATTTACACACTGAGAAACAAGCAAGTCAAGCAAGCTTTTGATCACTCCATAAAGAGGATTGCATTTCTCTCAAAGAAGTAGAAAATTTGTTGACTCAAAGTAAAATGAAAGAAGAAAGTCTCCTTTTTATTTCACTATGTCCTCTGACTCATTTCATTGTTTACTGTCTAGAATTTAGTCTGATTAAATTTCTCAAAGATTTCTTTTTAATTTACATTTGTTTATTGTTGTAACATCTTGTTTTGAACATCAAACATTTCACCAAAGTGAGTCATTTATTTCAAGACAATTGTGTTTATGATAAGATAACTAAGAGTACTGTACTGATGTTTACATTTAATTCCTGACAATTTAAACTCATTAGTGGCATTACTGTCTAATAACCAAATTCTTCATTGTAGACCGAACTTAATTATTAAATTGATAGAGCAAAATTCCCCCTCTTTTTCTTACCCTCAAAATAAACCAAAACAAATTTTCACATGCAAAGAGCCCTTACCTGAAATAAAAACTCAGTTTTTAACCAGTTTCAATAAACTGATGCACTAAACCATAGGAAAACAGGATTTCCTAGAGAAAGGTGAGACTTCTCAAAGATTTTTAGTATTACATCCTCATGTCACCTTAATCAAATCACTAATTTTACATTAAATGCACATATAGTGCTTTCCTTTATTATGAAATGATGAAACATATTTCTAAGAAATTAAAGCAAATGCCCACTTCTGATCTACTTTTTTCTTCAATGCTCTATGGAAGGAAGGGAAGTAATAATATTTAAAAGTGTACAAATTATATAAAAGATAAATTGTATAGTAATAGTTCCAGTTTCTTCCTCTGAAATAGTTATCAAAATCAATATTATAAATCCAAGAATCAATATTAAAAATACAAGAAAACAACAAATACATATTTTAAAAAGTTAAACCAAAAACGGCATTAATTCAAGGACAATTTAATAATGATAACATCAAAAGGCAAAAGGAGATATCAACAGGAATTTGGGAATAATCAGAATTGAAGAAATGAAACATCTTCCAATCACTGATAAGATGTATAGCTATTTTTATATTACATAAGAGAAAAACTTTACTTAAAATGCAAATATTTAATTTCAAACAAATTTAAAATGTAAATTCACTTATTATGGTTACTAAATCAGGATAGATGCATTAAAGTGGATTGTAACACCGAATTTTAAGTGTTGATAAAATAATAAAACTCAAGGTTTAAGAAGATATCAAGGCTAACCAACCAGCAGAAAAAGGAAAAATAAAGAACTACAAACAGGAATAAGTATTGGAATTATGATCAACAGAACAACTGAATAAAATATTCCTAAATGAAATGCATACAATTTGAAGCAATGAGCAATCAATGAAACAAACAAACAAACTTATTCTCATAACAACTCCCCTTGTTAACTATAATCTCTGAAAGTAAAGAAGTACTTCTATAGGATACCTTATAAAAAGACAAAAATTAATTACTAAACAACAAAAAAGAAAAAAAATAACTTCTGAAATCAATTTGTAAACACAGGAAATATTTAAGTTAAATTTTTAGTGGGTTTTTAAATAGCCATTGGATATTCTTTTAAATTATTTTCTATTGGCAGAATTTTGAAAATAAATCCATTTTTTAACTACCAATCATGTGCCCACGCTTTTCAAACATTATTATTAATACTTTTACCTATCCCATGAAGAAAATTTAGTTGTGTCAAAATGCAGACTCAAGAACATTGAGTAAATTGATTAATTTATCATAGGTAGCAAATGATGGAGACTGAATTCTGATTTCACCTCATAAACACTGCCTTTTAGGCAGTAGCTTAAGGTTGACAGGGAGGTGTGAAGGAAAACCCTGTGATTGAAGTATAGAAACTGGCAAGGCAGTAGATATATCTCTCCCTGCAATAATACACTTCTAGTTTATCAATGTGTCACCTTATATCTTTGTTTTATTTAATTGATTTATTGACATTGTCAAAGAAAAAATAAAGTCTACTAAACATTCTAATTCATGTTACTGATGCTGTATACTGTAATCAATTCTACTCTATCATATTTAAGATTTTATGTTTTGTTAAAAAGAATGAGATAAAATTGTATTTATCCTCACGCTGCCAATTTTGAGGCCAGCTCTACAAGAATCAATAAAGGGAAATCTGTGGCCTGAAAGTAAAAGACTGAAAAAAAGAGGCATGGAGCAGTGTGTAGAAATGAAGATTATCAGAAAGGGTGCCCAAAAGGGTAAAAGGACAGACAAAAACACGATATGATATATGAAAACCAAAAGATAAAATGGTCAAAGTAAGCAATGCCTTTACAGTTATAGAATTGAATATTAATGGACTAAACTCCCCAATCAAAAGAGACAGGTTGACAGTATGGATAAAAACTATAAGCCATCCATATGCTGTCTGCAAGAGATTCACCTTAGACCTAAGAATACAAAGAGGCTGAAAGTGAAAGAATGGAAAAAGATATTTCATGCAAATCATAATCAAAAAAGAGCAAGAGTAGATATACTAATATCAGACAAAATAAACTTTAAATGGAAAACTGTTATGAGGGAGATAGATGGCCATTATCTATTAATAAAAGGACCAATATACTAGTAATAAATAGCAATTATAAATATCTATGCACCTAACCAGGGTATCCCAAAATAAATGAGGCAAATTCTGGCAAAGGTGAAAGGAGAAATGGACATCTCTGCAATAATAGTTGGAAATTTCAATATGCCACCCGCATCAACAGATAGAAAAGCTAGACAGAGGGTCAACAAGAAAGCAGAGAACTTTAAATATTTGATAAAGGAGATAGAACTAACAGCCATACACAGAACATTACACCCCAAATCTGCAGGTTATACAGTATTCCTAAGTACTCATGGATCTTTCTCCAGGAGAGACACATGTTAGGTCACAAAGCTGGTCTAAATAAATATAACAAGATTGAAATTATGCAAAGCACCTTCTCTGATCATAATGGAATGAAGCTGGAGATCAATCACACATGGGAAAGGGGAAAATTCACAAATATTTGGAAGCCAAACAATACAGTCTAAAACAACCAGTATGTCAAAGAAAAAATTGCAAGAGAAATTAGTAAATATCCCAAGACAAATGAAAACAGGAGCACAACTTAAGACTTACACAGCAAAGGCAGGGTTAAGATGGAAATTTATAGCATTAAAGGCCTATACTAAAAGGAAAGAAAGCTGTAATCAAGATCTAACTGAACACCTGGAGGAACTAGAAAAAGAAAACAAAAAACTAAACCAAAATGAAGGAGAAAGAAAGAAATAAAGTTTAGAGCAGAAATAAAGGAAATTGAGAACAAAAAATCAATAGGGAGAATCAACAAAACCAAAAGATGATTCTTTGAGAAGATCAATGTAATTGATAAATTCTTAGCTAGACTAACAAAGAAAAAAGAGAGAAATGGCAAATAAATAAAATCAGGAATAAAAGGGAGGGCATTACTACTAACACCACAGAAATAAAAAGGGTCATAAGGGTATACATAGTGAAAAGCTGAAAGCTCGCTCTCTAAGATTGGGAATAAAATAAGGATGCCCACTGTCACCACTGTTTTTCAACATTGTGCTAGAATTTCTAGCAAATGCAACTAGGGAAGAAAAAGACATAAAAGGCATCCAAATTGAAGAGTAATAAGCAAAACTTTCACTATTCACAGATGATGTGATCTTATATTTAGAAAATCCTAAAATATCTAAGAATAAGCTACTAGAGATAATGAATGAGTTCTGCAACGTGGCAGGATACAAGATAAATATGCAAAAATCAGTAGTGTTTTATACACTTGTAATGAGAAACCTGAAGAGGAAATCAAGAAAAAATTCCATTTACAATAGCAAAAAAAATTAAAAAGAATCACATATCTAGTAATTAATTTAACCAAGAATGTATAGAACTTATACTCAGTAAACTGCAAAACAGTGCTAAAAGAAATTTAAAAAAAAGAGCTAAACAATTAAAGGACATTTTATGTTCGTGGAATAGAAGACTAAATATCATTAAGATATCAATTCTACCCAAATTGGCATTTTGATTCAATGAAATACCAATCAAAATTACAATAGAAAAGTTAATTACCAAATTTATTTGGAAGGGAAAGGGGCCCCTAATAACCAAACAACATCTATTAAAGAGGACTGAAGTTGGGACTCACACTTCCTGATAATAAAGCATATTATAAAGAAACAGTGATCAAAACAGCATGGTATTAGCATAAACATAGACACATTAATCAATGGAATCAAAGTGAGAGTTCACAAATAGACCCTCACCCTTATGGTAACTGATTTTTTTTTTATTTGAGAAGTTGTGCATTTACAAAACACTTGTGCATGTCACACAGGATTTCCATACATTGCCTCATCACCAACACCTTACATTGTCGTGACATATTTGTTACAATTAAAAATGAACATCGTCATAATATCACTGCTATCTAAAGTCCATAGCTTACATTTGGTATAGTATTCCCCAAAACCATCCTATTATTAATACCATGTATTAGTATTGTACACTGTTAACCATAGTCCATCATTCACTATGTGGTTCACTGATTTATTCAGTCCCCTGCCTGGTACAATCCATCAAAGCATACCCTCAGGGTTCTCAATTTCATCACAGATATCTGTTGTCATCAGCTCAGTCCATTTCAGGAGGTTTTCATTTCTCCAAAAGGAAAAGTCCCAACTCTCTTCCACTCTCCCATTATTTTACCTTAACATTGATCTGTAAACTTCTTTGTCCTTGCTGTCGAATTATTACAATATTACTGTTATATTGACTTGGTTTGTGAGGGAAGCCATAACAAATATTACAGAAAGATTGACTTGAACAACAGGACTTTATTAGCTCACAGTTTGGAAGATAGAATTCCAAAATCAAAGTATTCACAGGCCCTGCTGTATCTGAAGTCTGTAGCATTCTGGTAGGAGCATTTTGCAATTAATGTCTGTCCACATGACATGGTGATCTGTCTGTTGCTGTTGCCACCTGTCGTTTCTATTCTGTGTCCAAATTTATTTTACCTTTAAAAACACTGGTTTTATAGTTTTAAGGCCAACCTTGATTCAATTTGGCCTCATTATAATAGGCTCTTCAAAAGTCCTATTTACACAACGGTTTCAGAATCGCTTGGTCCAGAGGTTAGGACTTGAATATGTCTTTGAGGGGGACATGATTCCATCCCCAATTATAAATATATATAAAGTAAATATATATAATATATATGCAATGTAAATATATATAATATATATGTAATGTAAATGTATATACATATAATACATTTGTACTAATAACTCCAATTCCAATTCAACACTCTACAAGATAATGAATAGACTTTCTCCTTTTCATATTTGTAATTTCTTTCTCCTACAGGAAGAAACTAGGATGCCATGTTCTTCAGTGTCTCATTTGCATAAGTCCAGAATATGCAAAAAACAGTTATGAGTTGATAACACATATCACTGCTTAAAGTGATGCTAAGAAGCAGAATTCAATTATTGTTTACAATTTTACATAGAATTTACATCTGAAGAAATGGACAAATATTATGAATCCAATGTGGTTGGTTTTGACAAATGAATGTATTGATGGAACCTGCATCCCTATTTACTGTCAAGAGTCACACATCAATTGCAAGCTTCTATTTTGAGTTGTGAGTTACTTTTGATATTTATAGGAAAACTATGGTCAATAGTAAGCACCCTTATCCAAGGCGACCTCCACACCTCCATGATAAAACAGTCATACATGGAATTCCAATGGACAAGATAAAGAGAAATGTCATCTTGTAACTGTTACCTGTTATTCCAATTAATATGGCTGCTTTAAATTTACCTCAATTTTTCTTTTTTGGCCTAAAGCAACCATTTGCTGGACTCACAGATTCTGTTGTAAGGGATTTATACAGAGAGTACAGCAGATCCTTTCTGCTCCATTTGTGTGACACTTCACATGGAAGTCTTGAGGACTGGGGCCTGGGAACCCCTGAAGACATTGCTGCTCACTTGTCTGGAAGTTAAATGTGTCACTTTATAACCTTACTTCTCTCTATATGTGGATATCCATGAAGTCTCTTTCTGGGACCACTTTGGGTTTTTTCTCAGCAAGGTTGTTGGGATCCAAGGTCAAATATCACAAAATAGAAAGCTGGAGAGGAAACTTGAGATCACATAGCAGCTTTTCTGCTATCCTTTACTGGTTGGAACAATTACTACCTGCTGCTCAAATTCAAGAGATTGAAAATTTTTATTGGTTTTTATTTGCATTTGTTTTTTATTTTTAAATAAGTTTTAGATTACATAAATGTTACATCAAAAGTATAATGGATTCCCGTATACTACACCCCCTCCTGCTCCCCTACTTTCACCCATTATTAACATTTTTCATTTCATTAGTGTGGCACATTTGTTAAAATTAATGAACACATATTGAAGCATTGCTACTAACCATGGTCTACAGTTTACATTACAGTTTACACTTTGCACTACACAATTTTATAGGTTTTGAAAAAACATATAGTGGCCTGTATCAATCATTGCAATGTCATGCAGGACAATTCCAATGTCTCCAAAATGCCCCCTGCTCCACCTATTCTTCCTTCTCCCTCCACTCAGAGTTTCTAGTGGCCATGGCCTTTCTATCAATGATACAAGTTCTTCCATTTCTAGAATAATAATAAGTCTACTTTAGTCCATAGCTGCATTCTGTTTGTTCATTCCTCAATATTGAGGATGTTGGGATGGTGATGCCCATTCTGTTTCTGGTTGAGAGGGAGCTTATATCCAATGAGGCAGATGGATAGAACTGTCAGGCTTGCAGTTGTGGATACTTTCTGTTTTTTGGAATGTGCTTTGCCCATCATCATCCTTTTGTTAGCTGTTCTGGGTGAGTCCAATGAACTGGAGAGTGGGTGTCGCAGCTCTGCTGTGACTCCAGGCTGAACCGGCATATGTACAGACTGAAGATTCATGTCTCCGGAACATATATTTAATAAGTATAATGCTAATTATAGATTCAAATAAAAGGAGCAGAAAGCCATGTGTAGGGAAATTATAAATGAGTCTAACTCTGTTACATTGGAGAGCATATATTCCAAAGTAAGGCCCACTGACAGGGTGCTGAATTCCTGGATTGGCTGGTAAGTACTGCAGCATTCTCTAATAGAGTGGCAAGAATCTCCTGAGCACATGGGCAATGCTTAGCAGAGGACAGACCATTATGCCAGAAC